>JBBAXF010000004.1:67933186-67998186 GCA_037837765.1 Delichon dasypus | reverse complement strand
AGAAAAGAAAGAAAGAAAGAAGAAGAAAGAAAGAAAGAAAGAAAATTGAATTATTGGTCTTTTTATGATTCTATAAAATCCTTTAACAGTTTGGGGGCAGAAGCTTCATCTTGTCTGCCTAGCCAATCGTCACTGAGTGATTAAATTATTCATGTAGGTTTCAATTAACTTTGTTTACTGTGACCAGATCATGGTGTCTAGTTTGGAAAGTGGAAGCCAAGTAAGTGCATGTGTCTGGTGGTTTCTGGAGTGAGTGGGTTGCCGTGGGAATGTCAATGGATCAACATAGATCAGCAAAGTTATTTTATATACATATATTTATATTTATATTTATATTTATATTTATACACACACAAACACACACATACACACACACACACACACACACACACAGAGAGAGGGGAAAAAAAAAAACCACACACAAAAAACAAACAAAACAAAAGAAACAAAAAAAACCCACAAAAATTTGATGAAAAGAGAATATTTTTATTAAATTATTTTTCAATCGGCGCCAAACTGGTCTGAAGGGAATGGAGGGAAGGGAAAGACTCAGAAGAATTTGGTTTGAGACAAAATTGCCACAGCACTTTGTTTCACTGCTAAGGCTGAAATTAGGCAAAGACCCAAGGAAGTCAAAGCAAAGAATTTCACTGTGGGTTAGGGCAGGATTTTGGATTTCTGTAGTTATGGGTAGTAACAGTGAAATCATTCTGTTCAATATGCTGCAGTTTACTCAATACCTTGTTCTTTCCTTGACAGGTAGAGAAAATATGTTAATTTATATAATTTTCCAATAATAGAGTTGACTTCCAACAGTCAGAAGAAAAGGAAACCTCTAGGATAAAACATCTTTATCCCATGATGTCATGACAAGTGCCATTCCATCCGTTTGCGCTGTGACATCTATCCCCACAGCCTTAAAACCAGATTACTGTCAAATTTGAGATACAGGATCCATTTTAGAATTCTTAGGATACAGCTTTCATGAATTTACAATAAAGAACTTGTAGAAATATACATAAAAAACCAAACCAAACAAACAAAAAACCAAGCAAACCCACACACACACACACACGCAAAAAAAAACCCTTAAAAAACAAAAACCCCAAAAAAAAACCAACCAACCAACCAACCAACCAACCAAAAAAACAAAACAAAAACAAAACAAAAAAAACAAAAACAAAAAAAAAAACCCAACCCAAAAAAACAAAAACAAAAACAAAAAAAACCAAAAAAAAAAAAAAACACACACAAAAAAAAAAAAAAACACACACACCACAAAACCACAACAAACCAACCCTGATGTCTCTCTGGCTATCAGCCTAAAAAGTACCTGTATAACTGAAATGTAATTATTTAACACAGGAGTTTCTAATCTAGTCGTTGGAATGAAAGTTTATAATAGTTTAATAAATTACTCACTTGAATTTTGTTATTTTCTGGGCCAATGAAACTGTCCATTTCTTGAGTTTCTGGGAGATGGAAATACTAAAAAGAGAAAAAAGAAAATCTGTTGTGTTGAAAAAAGAGAAATGCTTAAAAAATAATAATAATATTTTAAAAGATTAAAAACTTTTTAGTACCCCGACACAGAGATTTTTGACTGGCAGAGCTTGTTACTTTCTAAAACAGATATAGACCTGGAAAGATGTTGTCATGTTTTTGCTGTTTGTTTCTTTGCTTGCATGTTTTTCGTATATATATATATATATATATTTAATGTGAGATACATCATTTATTAAAGAAAAATTCAAAAGAATAGTGTACTACTAAATGTAATCCTAGTTCTTACCAGAGCAATATTAAGTGTATCCTGCTCCAGTAATTTTCCTCATGTCTGTCACGATTTGCAATTTACTTCTCCTTTACTGTTGATAACAAGTCCTTTTCCTTAAAAATATTTTTCTTTACTGGCAAATCCTCTTTTTAGTTATTTTAAGTTTTTCTTTCCTTCTGTGAAGATGAGGCACAATCTCAACTGACAGACTGTTTTAAGCTAAATGTTGGGATGATTGTGGGATTTTTACAGTCTTGAGTTGTGTCAGGCACTAATTTCAGTAACAGGGCTTTACCATGCAGGTGCTGGCAATAAAGAAAGACACTCCATACCCTGAACAGAACACTATTAAAGTCTGATTCACTGTAGGGTTTCTTCAATCACTTCTCCATCAAAAACTTCAAAGACTTATAAAAAAGCAAAATTGAAGTCAAGCTTGCAGTGAATCAGGTCCCTACATACACTAACCTTTAATTTAAGGCATACCAAAGAAATGATGAGTTGTATCTCAGGCCGTGGGGAAAGGAAAATATTTCATGATCATTCATGGCTTAGACAAACAGCAGAGAAGGAAAGCATGTGGGAAAGGCACATTGACTAAGAGCAGAGGACATAACCCGCCTCATATCTACGCATGGCAAATCAATTTAATGTCTTTCATTACTGCTTGAAAACTGAAACTTACATGTGAACAATAAACTTTAATCTGGTTGACAACAGTTTAAAAAATGCACTGGAAGCAAGTTTCGGCTGCATGACATACTTTATGACACTTATTAAAAAGACATACTTGTAAGTCAATTAACCTGCCCAATGGTACATTTTAACTTGTTTTCTATTAGGAAAGGCAGCAAAAGGGCAAAGTTTTTCATTTGGGAAAGTTCTAAGTTGATTCCTTTTTCCTCTTTAAGTGAAGGACATTGCTGGTGTCATCATTCCTAACCAGTCCAATATGAAATATAAGTCATTGGTGTCCACCAACCCATATTGTCATAGGTAATGGTTGCTTATTCCCTAAAACTTTATAGTCATTGCAGTCTGATATGGTAATATTCATTAATTAAAGTAATGATGACACCACAGGATGAGGCAGTTAACAAGGTTATACATCTATCTGTGTATTACAGAGAGCATCATTTGCACCCGACAGAGATAAGGTCGCAAAAACATTTTAGCTGAGCTTCACTCATCCCAAAATTTTTCTAAACATTTGTGTGCTCTTGCTTCTGTTCCATTCCTCATCCCCTTACCTCTCTTTAAAATTTGTCCTATTAAAATATAAGTATGAACACACACAGAGTCAGATGTAGTGTGTATAAATTTATTTTATATCCATAAACTCTCAGTGTAACATGCATAAATATACATCAAATATACAGCTAAATATATGTATGCACTCCATGTATTAGAAACATATTTAATTTATACTTAAAGACTCATAAGTACAAAAACATACATAAGGATTCTGTCTAGATTTAAAAAAAAAAAAATTGCTTTGTGATTTGTGGTGGCTTAGGTCTATGGTAACCTGTTTCGGGAAAGGCAGAAAACGAAGTGAGGTGAGAACTAAGATTTTCTTCCTTTTTGAAAGCATATTACATTACACTTTGGCTCATGATATAGGGACCTGTCAATGGGTAAAGTAGACCAATAAAAATATAGACAGGAAAACATATAGACAGCAGACATATAGACAGGAGACATATATTTTTGTTCATAGAACAGATTTCAACAGAACAGATTAAAACAAACAAAAAAAAGGTCAATCAAATAAAAATAAAGTAAAAGTAAAAGTAAAAGTAAAAGTAAAAGTAAAAGTAAAAGTAAAAGTAAAACCCCAAACCCCACAAAACCAAAAACACAAACAAATCCAAAACCCCCGAACCAAACAAAAAAGCCCAAATTCTAACAAAACAAACAAACAAACAAACAGTAACAACAAAACAAAACCAACAACAACAACAACAAACCCACCAAAATCATAAGCTCAACACAAAAACTGGTTGATCTGGTTGGATTCTGGTAACTAAGAACAGTGAAACTGTTTACTTTTGTCTTGTGTCAGACAAGGTTCACCTAAGATTTCAACTTCAGCGACACTGATTGTGCTTGAAGTTTGCCCAAATCATTTTGATCTGCTATTTAAAGTTACTGCAAGTCTTGTAAATATCCTGATTTGGGTAGGATTAAAAGAATACTTTTTTTCTTATGAAATATTTGATAATTTCACATATGTCTCTGCCTGGTCTTGGAAGTGTTGAACCAGAACAGCAGTATTTTAATTTCTGTAATAAATACATATAAATAATATATTAGAGGATAAGAAGGTATTTTAGGAGCATGGATATACACATATTTAAGCTGTATGCTGAGTTACCCCTGAATCACAATTGTATTTGTGTCCGAGTTCTGTTTTCTGGCTTTAATTGCTTACAACTAAAATTTGTACAAATGTTTAGAATGCTTCTAGCTCTTAATGGAATTCAATTTTTGTGTAACTTCATATATTTTCATTCTTCTCCAGAAGACCAGAAAAGTTATATCCTAAGACTGCCCTAGTTCTTATGGAATACTGATTTACTGATTATGTGGATGGCCATAAAGAACAAGTGGAAAGTGATGGTTGGTTACATAAATATTTAAAAACTCCTTTGGTATTCATATTTTCTGAGTCTGTCTTTGTTGGATTAGCTTATTTCTAAGAGTATATTTTTAGTATCAGTAATTAAATACAGGTGTACATATTTTTGAATAAATATGTAGTAAATTAGCTTGAACTATCTGTAAGAACAGAGGAAGGTCTCGTAGTGTTCCATGGTTGTGTTTCTTCAAATATCAAGAAGCAAGTGCAAAATAAATGAGTAATCAGTAAATAGGTAGTTAGCCTATAGTAGAAAACTGGGTGGAAAAAAAAGAAAAAAAACCCACATTTTCACCTTTTAAAATGCATACAGAGCTAGCCTCAGAAGGGCCTACAAACTCAAATGCTCTCAAGAGGGTTTGAGAGGGAAAAATGCTTTCAGCAACTCTTTTTTATCTTAAGGTTTTTCACTTTATCTCACTTTCTTGAGTGCTGGAAATTGACCTTTAGAGGGTCATGGAATCTGATTTATTGTACTGTGTTTAAATCAACAAAGTCAGTTTCTCAAAGCTCTGCTGTAAGTTACCAGTAATCTTACTTGAATTCACCTATCTTCCTCCCTATTATCATGTTTGTTTAGAATGAGAAAGATTCTGGTATCAGGAAGCCAAGAACATAAAAGGTATCATAATCATAAGAGTTGGCTTCCAGCATAATGTGTAATTTTCTAAGTACACCTGGTGTGGTTGTGAACAGAATTATTGCACTTTTTTTTTTTTTTTTTTTTTTTTTTTTTTTTAATATAATCATCTGTGAATGATCAGGATTTTTTTTTTTTTTTTTTTTTTAATATAATCATCTGTGAATGATCAGGATTTTTTTTTTATTTTATTTTTTTATTTTTTTTTTTTTTTTTTTTTTTTTTGTCGTTCCCCTTAAATTCTAGATAAAGGGAATCCTTCTGTTTGGTATGGAAAGCTGAAAATTACTTGGGTTGGTGGGAAAGAACAGACTGTATTCCTTTTGCTAAATGTCAGTTATTTAATTTAGAAACTTGCATTAATAAGCTCCTGAACTTCCCAATTGTTTCTTAAAGGTCTTAGTTTTTAAGGTGGAGTCTTCAATATTGCTGCAATTAAGCCAAGTAGTTTACTTTGGATAAAACTGCTTTAAATTCCAGCTCCTAAAGACAACAGATGTTGTACCATAATCCAGTGGAATTTTGAGCTTCCAAACCAAGGTGCTGCCCTGAAACCTACATTTGGGATGCTGACAATGAAGTGAGTTTGAGAACTCTGTTTTGTTTATGCCACCTGACATTTGTATCATTGTTCTAAGCACTGTAAATATTACAGCATAACCCCGAGGAATGATCCTGCTATATTTCCATGTGGCACAGGAGCTTTTCAGGATCCTTCCTAATGGCTGTATCCAAATAATCAAGAACAGAAAGTTATATTTATCTGGAAATTAACAAGAATCCTTTGGGTAGAGTTAATAAATTAAGTGATTATTTTATTTTTTTTTAAATAGTGGTAGATTAAAAATAGAAACAAGGCTACAAAACTTGCAAGAGAGGAGATGCAAGAGAAGAGATAGCAATATGGTATTGATTCTTCTCCTGTGCCAACAGGTCTTTCACTGTGTTTTAATGCATCATAGTAAAAATTTTGTAGGTAAATCAGCTATTTTAGATGAAACATAAATGTGTTAATCATTGTGACAGAAGGTTGCTGGTTTTTAAACCTTTTTGACAATAATTTTTTTTGTTAATAAATCAGTCTTGGATTATGCTTGTTTTTGGAGATTTGGGAGATTTTGAGTGGTGTAAGTATTTTAAAATCTCCAAGGTAACTGTAAAAAAGCAATGCTTCCAACAGCACCAAGGTTCCAACAGCCAAAGGTTGAGTCAATCTTTTGCATTACATCTTTTAGAAAGGCATTAGAGCCTTTGCACAAAGAGCTGAAGCAACATAGACTCCATCACGGTGGGTGGTAAAGCAAACATTTAAATTGTCATCCTTAACTCCATTTCTATCCCACCATCCATATATCCATCCTAAACTTTGACATTTCAGCTTTCAACAATTTAATAATAGGGTTTGGTCTTGTTTTGTGATGGTCATGGCTTTTGTTTCAGTTTCCTTTTAATTCTTACTTATAGACTACAATAGAGTCAACTTCTTACATTGATCAATGGAACAGACTGAATCACTCTATTTTCTCATTATAGGGAAACTTCTAAAACCCTCTGATCATCCAGTATTCATAAGATCATACAAAAATTTGACCCCAGTGGAGTAATTCATTTTTATAGTTCCATACTCTGCATAAATAATTTCCTTTTATCTAGTTGTTCCTATATTTAGCATAGCAGCCTACACTATGGCAAACATTATCTAGAAAAGTTTGCGGTGCCAAATTAAACCCACCAAGTAAAAACTATCGTTCCCTTTGGCAGTTTGTCCCAAAAATTTGTTTATCTAGGCTTGTTAAATATGAGAGCCTGATTTCTCGTTTGAATTCATCTCCAGGGTTCATCTATTGACTTTGCTACTTTTCTCTGTTGAATGAAACAAATCTTCAAATTTAACGTACTTTCTCTTCTTTATGTTTGCTTTTTCCATTTTAAAGCATTTCTTCAAACCATTAGGCCATTTTTTGGTGAGTCATTTCTACACTCAAACTAAGTAGCCAAAATAGATTTTTCAATTCTGTGTAATATGCAACGAATTGTCTTTTCAAAGCAATACCTGTCCTCCTCTATAAAAATAACCTTGACTCTTTGAAGGGAAGTACTTCATGGGAGCACTAAGTGGCCTCTGTGTGTTAATTTTGTGACTGGCATGATGCCACTGGCCCCCTCAAATTCTGCTTTTCTCTTTACCTATGGCTTAAATGTGGATTTTTTGCAAAATTCAAGAGCTTTCTCTTAATTTGCTGAATTAAGATACCTTTTTTTTTTTTTTTAATCGCCTCAGATTATTTTCTTTTATTTGTTAACCAGTTTATTTTTCATTTAGTAAATGCTTTTTAATAAATGCTGGTATCTCACACATATATTTTTAAGTGGAATCTAAGTTTCTGCCCTTTCCAGATACATTATGAAGAATGATTTTGAAAATTATTAATAACTACCTCATTGGTGTGCCATAATAAAACAAGAGGGCTTTATTGAAGTTTATTTCTGAGGCGCAGAAGAGTGAGGATTGAGAGGGCAAGAATTGCTCCTGTGGATAATTTACTTCAGGGTGTTGTAGAAAAGGACAAGTCTCAGGGAGAATTTAAATATCTTGTCATCTCATGGGTAGTATAAACAGTCCTATAAATAAGTGGGAGAAAAAAGAGAAGTGATCATTAAAAGCTGAGGGTACTGAAATAAGTAAGAATGAAATAGCCTTCAAAATCAGGATTACAGAACATAATTCAATAGTCCTGCATTAACTTTAATATGGGTCAGGGAACTAGCTGAAGCGTAGATTGCTCTCACCTCATCTGACTGTAGAAAGAGAGGCTCTGATAAATAATGTGGTTCATTCATGGCATTCCCAAATTTAGGCTCTAATATCTGTAATCATCCTGGTAATTAACAGCTCTACAACAAGTCCCTCTTGTTGGAAATACATCACTAAATGTGCAATAGGTAGTGTGGCTTCTACAGGAATTATTATTCTGATTGTGTTGTCACTTTTGAGCAGTGAATTTTAAAATCATAACCACAACAAGGCCCGCAGGCACCATTAAATAAGAAACCTTAGAAGACTATCCAGGGCTTTCTAATACAAAGCATGGGATATTGCAGTGAAAGGCTGAATGCCATCTCCTTTCAAGAAAGCAACAAGAGAGCTCTAAACTGGTAATATCCAACTATTAAGACTGCATGTGACTTCTCGATAGAGAAACTTCATGGATTTCTTGGGGCTGAGGACTGGACACGTATGCACATTCAGCAAAGCACTTGCACATATGCAGATGGTCCTTATTCTCCAAATCATTTAAGGACACTCTGAATTTCAGTAAGTGCTTACAGCTCTGTTGAAGTCAATTTGAGCATATTTTAAAGAAGTTTGTTGAGCTGGGAGGAAATTATGAATATAGACCTCAGTGAGTTTTATGGAAATGCATGATGTACTTAAATTTACCATATTTATGTAGTAAACTCTCAAATTTCTCCATTGAGTCCAATTGAAAAATGAATAATACATAACCTCTGGCCCTGTGCTTCGTTTGAGCTGGAGAGACCAAGCAGCCCAGAAGCTAAATACTTACCTATTTCTATGCCAGACTTTTCCTCAAAACCCAGCAGGAAGTTTCTACTTGATGGAGAGGCTAAACTGTATTTAGCTTTCTATTTATCCCTTGCCAAGAGTGTGGAAAACTGCATAGCGGATCTTGAGAGGGGAAGAAAAATTAATAAATTTGTTTAATTTATTTGCACCATTTCTGACTAGATCAATTCATATGCCCTCAGATTATGATTGCCTTCATATAAATTGGACTCAGAAGTTGGCAACTTTCATAAACTATGTGTCAGTAAGAAATACCAGTTATGTATAAAATTTATTTTTATTTTGTTGCTAAAGGTTCCTGTGTAGGTAAGATGATTTAAGCAGTCAGTAAGTTTCAAGGGAAGGTGAGCAGTAAAATGAAGAACAATGTCTTGCTTTCTTCTGTAGCTCTTAACTTTGCCAAGAAATTTATTTCTTCTAACATCTGTTTTTGTAACAGGAATTCAATTCAGCAAAGAAAGAAAGAAAAAATGAGCAAACCATTAAAACCCCAAAAGAATCAAACAAGCAAAAAAAACCACCCTAAAATCTGACACGAGTTTTTTTGGAAAGACAGGCTTCTATTTTATTCAGATATGTATGCAAAGAAAAAATAATCTTGCAATATTTTTATTTGAATGAGATTTATGGAGCACTTCTGACAACTACCTACACATTGAAATGTACTTAAATCTGTGAGTGATCTCCAGAGGTTCAGATTTGTTTCCAACAGTTTTGTGCTTTATGCTGCCAAATTCTATAACTTTGCTTGCCAGGCAGCACTTAGTAAAGCAAATGAGATAGATTTATCTATGCTGAAAATATTCAGGGTTTCCATTACTGTTGTTAAGCTTAATACTGTAAACACTCATGTATTAGATTTACCTATGTAAGTCAAATAGGATGATTCAAAAGAATGAAACAGGATAGCTAAATATCAGGTGTATAGCTATAGGCATAAATTGCTGCCTTGCTCTATGGTATACAATTTTACAGACTAGACAGAAAACTGCTTCTTGAGATATGCATTTGTAGGTATTTTCTATCTCACTGTTGTCAGAGGCAGCAAAAATATCATGCAGAACACAGTGCAAATGATACCATAAAGTAATTGATATTATTAAAAATGTTTTTCTTCTCATTGTGAAATTCAGCATTTCTGTAAGTTAATAACTCAAGGAAGTGAATGGCTGAAATAAATAGTGCTGAAGAGAATATCTTTCTTCAAATCAGAATCTGGATGAGAAGGAAAACTTATATTAATATACTGCAATTAAATATTTAAAATTAAGTTTTTAAAAATTGTTATTACTACTATTAAACATTCTTTATAAAGTGGAAAAAAATACAATGAAACCTTATTACCTTGTGAATTATTTTTTCCTCAACCATGATGAGAAGCCAGATGAAAAGCAGTTAGAAATGAAGGCAGCTTTGGCAAAAGTTTTGTGGACATGTAGCAAGAGAGATGATGATTTCAGAGACATTATTATTTTTGTAATTTTAGTAGAGTTTCTGGCCCCTCATTAATAGAAAGTCACTCTGAGAGATATTTACCATAGTTACCTGTCATCTGTATGTACTAATATCTAGGGTGTGGGAGATTTTCACTAAAGGCAACTTTCAGGGCTGGCCTAAAGATATATGATGGATTTCATAAGCATTTAGAAGGAGATCCTTGATACCCATATAAAATCTGGAACATAGAACTACTTTCAGACTTTCTTCCACTGGGTAGCCCTTACACTCATCAGATTTGTTATGATACATGAAGGCTCACTGCTGAATTACCTGTGTTGTACATTTAAGACTTTTTTAAGCAATCCATAGTGCTGCAGACTGTGACATCCTTTTGATATTATACACAAAACCCACTCTCTGCAACCCCAGTTCAAAAATAATACTGGGGATCCTAACACCAGGAGATATTATAAACTAACAAGTATCAAATATTTTGTCAGCCAGAAAAAAATTTTGCTGGAGAAACATAACAATTAACAGATAAAATGCTATTTTGAAAGAAAAAGTTGAAATGTATTTTACTTCTCCACTGCTGAATAAATGAAAATAATGGTAACGCATCTCCAGGATTTTCATGTCTGTTAATCCTGGGTAGCAATGACACAATTGAATCTAGACTATAAAATACTGCTATTTTTTTGTATGTCTTTATATATACATATATATACATATATATACAGGCCTATGTAAATGTAGATACATACATGTGATTTTAGTAAGGCACATTACTTTTCACTTTTAGATTACAAAATACTAAAGAAGGCAAGAGTGGGTGCTGATATTTTACACCTGTAGAAATATAAGAAGGTGGGAGACAAATTACATAGCCAGTCACTTCTTTAACTGGGAAAAAAACCCACAAAATACTGTTTCTCAACTGCAGACTCCTTCTATCCACCTGGAACCACTGCTTCGCATAATTGAATCCCTGTTATTGAATGTGATAGAAAGCCATGATAAATTTTGTCTCTTGTTCACTTCATCATCCAGGTTGAAAACAGAAATAAAAACTAAAATAAAAATGAAAACAAAAACAAAAAACAAAAACACCAAAACCACAAACACAAAAACAAGCAAACAAACTCCAAAACCAAAACAAAGAAACAAACAAAAAGACAAAAAAAAAAAAAAAAAAAACACAAGGAAAACAAGCAACAACAACAAAACCACTTCACACTGTAAAACAAAGGCTAGTAACAGCAAAATACTAAAATACTGGTTGTAGATCTCACAGGGCTGCTCTTCTCCTTCTTACTCCCTGATAATTAACCGTCATTTCTGCACTTTCTCATCTTCTTTGTATTGATCTTTCATCATATAATGGGTGCAAACAGCAAAAGGAAGGCTTAATAACGAACATTAAGATGAATAAATAATTGCAGCCACAAATCTTCCTCAACAAACTGATTATTTGTTCAGTGACAATATTACAAGAAATTGGCTTTACATAATTTAAGAGGACACTAGGAACTAGGGATTTTTTAAATAGCATTTTCCTCTCTAGGCTCTCTGAAAATGTATGTTGGGAGCTGGTGGTCCTTCCTTTAAAAGCATACAAAAGCTTAACTTCCCAACCACTTTTTGAGCAACTTCATTTTATTCAGTAAATTTCTGGGGCGGTAGGAACGGCTTATCAGTGATCAGGAGTAAATTACCTTTCTCAGAGATCTACAAGAGCATTGACCCAGAGTGTTTGCATGCCTGATTTTCCTGTCTTGAGCTTGGGTATCTTACAGGTCTGAAGGTCAAGAGCTCTAAGTAGATCATTGAGGGTAGACAAAATGAAAAGACAGCAGGAGAGGTCAGGTAAAGAGACCTTGGGTGAGAAGAAATTTTCCCATGTGGAATGACAAGAATCCATTCATCCCTTCTCTCTGATGAGCAGTGATGCTCTGACCTCCTTACAGCCACATGACAGGATAGGAGAAAGAACAGTTTTTGGACTCCTACAATCTGCAAAGTCAAGAACCCTGGATTCCTCTTCTGCAGGACAGAGCTCAAACCTGTGCTCTGACCCTTGCATAAGGCACACCCTTAATAGGATAGTTGAGGCTTTTGTGTGTCTCAGTGCTACCAAGAACAGTTCAATAATCCATAGCTGAATTAAAATGCTGGTGAACATGAGGGCATGTCTGCCCTCAGTGAGGGAATTCTGTGCCAGGGTGCTATAACAGATTTCTAATACAAGCTTGATGCTTTGTTCAAAAATTCACCTTAATGCAATCACCTCTATCACAGAGACAACAAGTATCAGCATCATCAGGGTATCAAAGTTTGCTACTGCACAGTCTCTGACCTGAGTGCACACATTCAGCCATTTCAGAGCTGTCATGGGTCTGCCTGATAAAAACTCCTATCTGTGACATGTCCCAGACACTTGAAATGAAAGTACTTTGAAGGTGAGAGGTCAAGTGTACTTTATTCACTAATGTACTTCTCATTCAAAAAGCTCCATAACAAAGTGTCCACATATTGAACAAGTAATGACCTGAAAACAGCACAATTTACAGGATGATATGCTGGCAGAAAGTTTTCTAACACCTCCCAGAAGTGCACTTTCCAGAAACCTACTGCACATAAACATAAAGGTCTGCAATCTGTCAGTTAATATTAATGTGGTCATTTACTGGTAAGTTGTAATAACATGATGCACGTGGGACTTGCTACACTGACCTTTTTGGTGGAAGTGATTCATTAAATGGTCACTCATTTAGACAGCAGTAACTGTTTGCACAGCTATTAACATTTTAGAACTTAACTAGGTATTTATTGCTTTCAAAAAGATGATTTTTTTAAACCAAGGTTAGCTGAAAACAAGATTTTTCATTATTTAATAAAGAAAAGAATTTGAAATACAAAAATATTACAAAGAGGTGGGACATTCTTATTAAATATCTAACTTCAGATTAGTCTAAATGTCTGAGCTATTATCTGTGTGCTTTTGAGCCCATGAATTACAAATCATTGCCTTCACTGTCAAAGGCAAAACCAAAATCTTCCTTCCTTTCCCGAGCTGTTTTTGTCTCCTTTATTCCAACACTATTTAAAGATAACAGAAAATATGGAAAGTTATGAGAGCTATTAAGTAACTAATAACATACAACCTGAAACCAAGATCCATCAACTTCAACAGATACTTGCTTCTGTCACAAGGTTTACCTGACTTCTACCAATTTGGGTTTAAATTTTGTGAAAATCTAAAATAAAATATAGATACAGAATTTACTATACAAACTTGTTTTAGCTAATTTCTAATGTAAGCAAAAAGTTTTTCTTTATACCCTTAAAAGTGTCAGGTGTCTTTTCTTTCATTTTAATTTTAAAAGTTCTCTAAAAGAAAAAATTAAAAAAAATAAAAATAAATAAAATAAAATAAAATAAAATAAAATAAAATAAAATAAAATAAAATAAAGAAGCTCAGAACTTTCTCTAGCCCTCTTGGAGGCTTTTGAGACTGAAATATCTTTTTCACATTTGGTTTTTTTTCCCCTTTTCTCCACACTCTCGGCCTTCTGGCCATAAGTCAGTGCAAATGGATCGTTATTCCTATCTACTCTTATTTTAAGTCCCTCGACCTTAAACTTGTGGGATGGTCTTTATATTTTGTGAAAAAATTAGAAATTTGAGTGAAATATAGAAGATATTTTGCTCTTAGGGTGTGTAAGAGAGCCACTGGTGACTGCAGCAAGATTTCAGACCGGGCAGCAATCAAGAGGAATTCTGTACATAGATGTGGGAAAAGAATGTATTTTATGATTTAATTTTTTTATGTTTTGTTTGTTTGTTTGTTTGTTACTGTTTGTAGATATTTGACCACACGTCAGTCACAAAACCCAGTGATCTTTGAAATTATATGAAACAAACTTTTACATATTTTTGTTTTCTTTTAAGTTTCAATGTAGCCAGGAATTTAATATGCCTAAAATGTGGAATAGAAACCTAGAGTCACAGCCTCACCATTCAATCAGCAGCTGTATCCTTCCAGAAGAGTGTCATCTTTTCAGATTTCCCGATGCAGCACCTCCAGAGACGTGTGATGAGGCATGCTGTATGTGACCAACCATCAAATATTAAGAGCAACCATAAGAGTGACAAGATTGTTCAGCTGAACAGCTACAGTCAGTCTGGTTAGCAAGGGATCCCTCTTTGCTTCCCAATGAACTGTTAAAGGGCTTGTGTTTTTGCAAGCGTCTCCAGTGTCTCCTCTATTTGCAAAAAGCGCTTGCATTAAAGCAAAACTAGGAAAACACAACTCCGCTGGGAAGTGGAGCAGCCATACAAAATCATTATCCTAACAGCCCTAAACACTCCAAACTAGATGGTTGTTTCATAACATGTTGATCACAGCAAGTCTGAGTGGCATGTTCGTGTGCGAGCAATAGATGGTACATTTGCTTATAAATGAAGTGGGGAAAACAGTCAGGGAAAATAAGCTGTTAGCTTGGCCCATGGGAGACCAGAGTTCAAGCTCTGGTTTAACCACACAAACATCAACAGACTAATGTGGCACTTTACTTGCTCATGCCTCACTTTTGTTTTGCAAAATGACTGTGATAGTTACTTTTCCATATTGGTTTTAAAAGAAAACAAGCTCTTTCTTTAGCTTTCACTTACCATAAGACACTTAGTGATGCACAAACATATAAATTGACACATCCACTTGAAAACAGCTTCAAGTGACTAAGCCCCAGTTGTAAAATAAAAAGACTCAAAACTGTGGTAACAGACAGGCCAAATGTTATTCATATGCCAGCACAAAAGAAAATAATAATTAGGAGTGAAAATAAATAAGATGCTGTTTATTCATAAGACAAAGTTTACTACATGAATTCAATGTTTTCCCAACTCTTGTTTTGCCTTTTTTTTTTTTTTTTTTTTTTTTTTTTTTTTAGCATTTAGCATTTAGCATTTAGCATTTAGCATTTAGCATTTAGCAACATTATTTCATTAGAACTTTACACTATGTTCAACACTAATGACATAATTAATACTGGAAAATACTTAGTTGTCACGTTGTATTTATTTATGTTCCTGAGATCAGGTAAAGTTCTGCTACATTAAAATTTTATTTGAAAAAAAAGAATTTTATTCATTTTTCAATGTAATGACCATTTCTGCTAGCTTATGTGAATGCTAAAATATTGTTTGAACACATTTTTCCATTTGTTTTCCCAGCATTTATGTAAACTCCTAAAGAAAACAGTGCAATGCTTTGTTGGCTGACTATTAGACAAAAGCATTGTAGACACATATTTTATTCTCAGCATCTTGTCAGAAAATGTTCGCAGTTCCATCCATTATTTAGCACTTAATTTGTTAATCAATTGATTGATTGATTTGGGGATATTTTACACTGGGATTAACATGCATACACACAAAAATCTTGTCTCTATGGTAAATTCAGGAAAATTGTATCAGAATGTAAAATGTTCTGATGTTTACAGATGTAGATTGAATCTGTCACGGGTTGGCAACTACTGAAAATAATTCATTGCTTTAAACATAAATATTTTGGATCAAAACTCAAAGCCTATTTGATTTGGTGTGATTATTCCTTCCATGTTCAAAAGAATGTGAAGCCATTCTGTGAGTGAGAAAACTATGTTTAATGCATCATTTCTTCTGAAGAAATTATTTCCCAGTTTAAAACCAAAAGAAAGCTACAGTCAATCTCAGAAGCCCACTGTTCTTCAATGCCATGGTGTTTTAGGACTTCAGATTTTTTCACCATCTTTCCCCTCACAACACCGGTATAATGCTCTAGGAAGTCCTTTAATTGATATGTATCAGAATTTGTACATATATATTCATTTTCTGGTGGTCATTGCAGACCGGCATTGTAGTCTGAGGCTTAGATGTCTCCGTAACAGCATTGCTTTAAGCAACTCCCCATTTCCCTCCCTTTCCTGAATTGTAAAAGGTGACCATCTGTGATACTGTGCAGTTGTTCATGGTAATGGAGCAGGCTGATCTTTATTTAGATGGAATATGGGTGCTTTTATGATCTTTAACTGGTGGATACTATAAACTATGCAACTCAGAATTTAGAGATGCACAAATTCCCAGTCCTGGCTCTTAATAATTTAGACTCCCTATGCTTCCTCCTGTAGAGTCTCCCTCAAAAGTTAGTTTGGGTAATCTGTGAAAACTCAGGGGAGGTTCTGTGCTCCCTTTTGTGTCTCAGTCTGGATATATTCCACCTGTATATCCAACAGTGCAGTTTCAAGTCTGCAGCTTCAAAGTGGGGGACCATGCCATTTGCTCAATTCTTTACTGTGATATTAATTCTTTAAACTTGTAGCATTCTGACAATTATGCCACCAGGGTTCATAGGGGGTATCCAGAATAAAATTACTTTTAACCTAGGTTTGGACTGCACAAACTGCTTTAATACAAAGCAAAATAATGATGTTTATCTGACCAAAAAGCCTTTGTGCAGGTTTTGAACTTACACAACAGCAAATACGAAAAAGGATGTTAAATGGGACAATTGCATACCTCCGTATCTTACCCATATGTTTTCTTCATTTATTGCTTTTGATAATATTACATTTTGTATTCCACGTTCACTTTTGTGTTGGGTGTGTGATTGTACACAAAGGCAAGGACTCTCTTTATGGTGAACAGGGAAAGAGAAAGAGAGAAAGAAAGAGAAAGAGAAAGAGAAAGAGAAAGAGAAAGAGAAAGAGAAAGAGAAAGAGAAAGAGAAAGAGAAAGAGAAAGAGAAAGAGAAAGAGAAAGAGAAAGAGAAAGAGAAAGAGAAAGAGAAAGAGGGACCTATTGTAAAACTGGGATGAAATCCAGCCATGATAGGCCAAATGTAATTGTAGGTTTCCAACTGCCTTCCACTGTGTTCTGCATATGAGCATCCAAGAATGAAGCTGAGTCTCTCATATTTGGATTTTTTTAGTGTAGCAGGTTGTATGTTGAGAATACTGGACATGGACCAATGTGGGAGACAATCCAGAGCCTAAGAAAACTGCCACTGTGCTAGGTGAACCGTCTGAATTAGATTTCAAACATCTCAGCACTAGATGCTCAAGCGACTTTCACTTCCACCTGAATGTGTTCCAGATTTACCATGAAGTTTACCTTTTTGGTTTGGAAACCCTTTTTCCCCTGCTGATTTGACTGTGTAAAACAACACACATACAAAAAAAAAAAACATATGCAAGCAAAAGGAAAAGAAAAAGGCAGGAGAAGACGGGGCGGGGGGGGGGGGGGGGGGGGGAGGTGATAGGGACCAACAACTTGTTTATCAGATTCAAATTGAACCATCTGTTGTTAATGATTAGATCTTCAGCTTCCAATTTTCATTTGAATGTTATTGCTCATTTCTAGCTGGGTATTGAAATGTCACTTACCACTGCACACAGGATTCTAAATAAGAGACTATTTAGACTGGAAATCTGTTGGAGGAGGAAATTATGTTCCCTATTATATAGCAAAATATGTTTTCTAACACTGACACTTGATGATATTGTGTTGTTGTCTTTTAGGGAAGGAGACTCAAGGTCTGAGGCTGAAAAAATGATTTGCAACATTGGTGGTGCAAATCACATTTGGACTAAAGGGGGTTTGGTGAAAGTCAAGGGTCCAGGTTCTGACCTCAGGCAAAATGGTATAAAAAAAACCCCCAAACAACAAAACAACCTGAAGTCATCAAGTATTTATTCCAGATCTACAGCAAAGGGAAGGGACTCAGCATCTACTAGCTGAAGTTTAAGATGGTGATTTCTGTACCACACCACTAGAAGATATATTTTAAAACAGACATAACACAGCTTGCCAGCTTGCTGTTTTTCTGCTTGTTTTCACTATTTTCACTCCTTCTACTTCCTTGTGTACATAGAGCAACACAATAGCAACTTTCAGACTAGATCATGGTTGGATTCCTGCCTCTAGCAGAGCATAGGAACAATTAAACTCTGATGTACCTAAATCTCCACTAATAAACCTGTGAATAGCTATCTACAGATACTTCACAGATAGTAAAACTAATCATTATCTCTTTTTTATATTCTAAAAAGTCGAGTTTTTATAGGTTAAAAAGTCAAAAAGTCACTGTACTTATATAATCTATTCCTAGAACTATTTTTTCTCATATCATAGTCTTTATATTACAAACATTTCTGAAAAGAAAAAGATACACTATTAGTTCTATATAAAAAGAAAAAAAATCATGACTGTTTCTTTACATCGTTTCTATTTGTAGCCCCTCTTTGTTTGTCTATGAACAATTAAAACATCTGAACTATGACTTTGCTTCAAAGATTTAAAATGAAAATATAAAACATGAATACATATACACACAAAGGCAGAAAAAGAAAAAAAAGAAAACAAAACAACAAAAACAAAAAAAAAATTCCAAAATCAATGAAATAAAGAACAGTACAAAGTCTAGCCTGATTGTGAATCGATTGCATATAAAAATCATTGTGATAGGCTAGCACAAGATGATCTATGTTTTTTGGCTTAGTTTCTTTTCTGTTTTTTTCCCCCCCAAAAAAGAGGTTAGGTGGTCCTTTTGACTTAAAATTTTCTTTACCAAGTGATAAAATGACTTAACAAATGCCAGCTGTAGCAGAAAAAACAAAAATATTACTTGGTCATTGAAAAATCCTGCAAAAATATGAGACACTTCCTCATCTTTTTAAGTTCAAATCAAGGGACATTTAGAAGTAGCCTTCTCCAAAGCACCTAAGTGACTTCTGTATGCACACATAAATCACAGAGGTACTTTGGAGTCTAGATCCCACTGGAATCTTAAATGTTTGTATGATTTATGAAAATAGGATGCATATAGCTCCATTACTTAGGTAATTCAGAAAAAAATTGCTCCTAAAGGGAGAGTCGAGCTGGTTGGTTTTCGTAGTTACTTTGTTTGTCTTGCAATCATATTTCACTTATGGAATCTTTGTGCTCTTATGCTTTCAGACTGTGACAGAACATTAATTTGTTATTTTTCACAGCTTGCATGCAGCTTATAGAATTTTTCCTATTGATTGCAGGTAATTAAATTGGTTTTTTTTTTTCATCACTAATGGGGTTTCTAGGGGAGTTTGACCTGTCATCTCTATGGTAAATATAGTAGTTTTTTACCTTTGTTTGGCTTCAGTTTTAGCATTATAAAAAACCAAAAAAACCCAAAACCACACACACACACACACACACGCACACACAAACAAAAACAAAAAAACCCAAACAAAAAAAAACCAACCAAAACCAAAACCAAACCAAACCAAACCAAAAAAACAAAACAAAACAAACAAACAAACAAACAAACAAACACCAAAAACCGCAAAACAAACAAAAAAACCCACCACAACCAAACAGCACAGAGATCACTTAGACAACTTGGTGGTTTGCCCTAAAAAAGGTGAAATACTTGCATTACCGAGTTGGAAAGCATTTTAATTTATTTCCTATTTTCTTTACCATGCCCTGAATAAAAATTAGATGCTCTAATTTGTTGTAGACACAAATGTGCTTCCTGTATCTTGTATACAAGGATGCATCACTGGAAACTGAATTAAGTGCTGAGTGTAAAAGAAAACTTGATAAATGTAAATCCTTATGGTTTCTGTGCAGCAGAAGTGACACAAATATTAGAAGTATTACTGATATCCAGTTACTTGGTGAACCAATAAATACGATGTTTGCAGTCCTTCAAAAGATTAAAACAGGTCTATGAATGTCACCTGTTTTATCGTATGTTAAACATTGTGTAGTCACAAGAGTATATAAATAAGTTTTTTAAAAATATCCACCTTGGACCAAAAATGCTATTTATATTGGCAGAAAACTTGTTTGAGTCCTCTTTAATGTTTGAACAGACTAATGAACCCATTAAAGAGCAAAAAATGGGTAGGTGTAGAGTATAAGAATGGTATTTAACAGGAGGTTGTATTATGTGGTGTATTCAGAATAGACTAAAGGAACAGGAAGGCAGTCATACCATGTGGTCTCCAGAGTCAGGTGCTTGGAAAATGCTGTTTAAATGTGGCTTCACAAGAATTCTTGGGGTATTCTGCACTTGTCCTATGCTAGATGAGAGTGTACTGGTCTGGTGCAAGAGTAAATCTGAAAATAGAACTGTAACTATCACTGTGATGCATTATTAATGTGTGGAGCTCCCTGGAGAACTTGATGACCCAGATGTCTTGGAAATGGGTGATATGCAGAAAACACAGCTTGTGGGGGATAAAACAGATACACAGCACAAACTTCTGAATTCTGTTTTCTTTCCTAAGTGTGTAAAAATATCAGACAAAAAATTATCTAGTTATTGCAATACTTTAAAAAGGTCATGACATGACTGCTGACCTTCATCTGCTGACAGTGACATTTTAACTGAAAAAATAGAAGCACATGTTTTTAATTTTGAAAGACTTGAGGTCAGTTTTAATAGATAGTGATCACTGCTAGTAGATCAACATTGTGAGGGTTAAAAACCAGTGAGCAGTGTGGTGTTATCTCCTTGTCCTTTATCTAAAAGATAATTTTAAGGAAATTGGAATTTGATAGTCTGTCTTTGATTAAAAGACATTTTAACAGAGAAATGTTTAATTTCTACAGAAGACCTTATTCATGATTTGGCTAAAACTTTCATCCCTCAGTGCATAATCTTTGAATGGAAGTGTAATGGTTGGCATCACGGCCAGCACGCTGCTGCTTTGGCCAAGATGGTCTCCGGAATTAAATGCATGAGCAATTCTGAGCTTTGGAGCCAGTACTGAATAGCTGGGGGCTAAAATGTGCCTGTGCTCTCTGCAAACTGGGAAGAGCTGTCTTGTACAATTGAATTGCATTCCACACATTTCTCATCTCTGAGGTACTTTTCTTGGCATCATAAGAAGAAAGTTGTTTTTGTGTAAATGTCAGGAGACATATGACTTGGACTTCGGTATATTTGGGACCTGGATAGTATTTTTCCCCCACTGTTTTCTTCAGAGCAAATGAAAAATAAAGACATTTATAGAACTTTAACCAATTTTCCAAATTCTTACATCTTGGATGCAAAAAATGCACACAGCAGAAGTAAAAGTCATCCTCCAATTCCAAATTGAAGCATTTTGCTTGAACATTTTTAAAATGCCTTAAATTTTGGAGGAACTGTTATTTAGAAGAATATGCAGATCTAGTAAAGCTTTCTTTAAATAAGAAAAAAAAAGTGAATAAATGTTTCAATGAATACATTATAAAGTGAAATCTTTGCTAAATATTTAGCTATGATTGTGATGAACTGCACCTGAACAAGATAAAATGGTTGAGTCCTATAGCACTACTCACCTTCAACATTTAAATTACTTCTTCACACCTTCAAGAGTGTCTCTAACTTCTACCCTGTAAAGGCTGGGATTGAGCAAGTGGTTGGGAGTGGTCAAAGCTGATACAGCTGACCCAAGCTGACTGAGAGCATATTCCCCATACTGTGATGCTGTATTCGTAATTCAATACAAATAGAGAGAAAGGAGTAGGATGGGGCATGGGTGAGTGAGAGAAACATTCATTGTTAGTGTGTTTGTATTCCAAAGCAAACACTGCATTTCGAGGCCCCACTTTCCAAAGAAGTGGATGGACATCCTCTGGTTTTGAGAAGCAGAGAATAAATATTCTTGTTTGTTAGGATTTTGTTTGTTTGTTTGTTTCTTTTGGGGTGTTTTTTTTTTTTGTGGTCTTTTTGTTGTTGTTTGTTTGTTTATTTTGGTTGGGGGGTTGGTTTGTTTGGTTTTTTTGTTGTTGTTGTTTGTTGTGTTTTTTGTTTTGTTTTGTTTTATTTTGTTTTTTGTTTTGTTTCCACATGTGGCCTTTGATTCCTCTCATCAAAATGCTTTTGTCTCAACCTATACATTTTTAATTTTGCTTTCTCCCCCTGCTTTACTGAGAAGCAGGAGTGAGAGTGTGCTTTGGTCAGCATCCAGCAACCAGACAAGGTCAACCCTCATGGTACCATTTCAGTTTTTGAATATTACAATTTCTTTTTGCTTTCAAGATCCTCTATTATGAGAAACACTCTATAACTGCTCTTCTTTCACCTGTTCCTCACTTATTACTGACCCCTTATCATCACAGATCTTAGGTCTCTTTGGGCAGTTGTTTATTGCCTCCCTAGAGCTTCACCTTTTCTCTTGTTGGAAAATATATTGCCTCATACCAGTTAATC
Source organism: Delichon dasypus (assembly GCA_037837765.1). Taxonomy (NCBI): domain Eukaryota; kingdom Metazoa; phylum Chordata; class Aves; order Passeriformes; family Hirundinidae; genus Delichon; species Delichon dasypus. The sequence goes on along the minus strand of JBBAXF010000004.1, from coordinate 67,975,873 downwards.
CCAAGCCAGGATATTTGTTCTCTGAGGCAAGTTCTGTGATGACGAAGGAAAATGTAAAGGCCTCTGGATTCTAGGTGGTTTAATTACCTACTTATCTAAATGTTATTGCACCTATGGACAATAGATGAATTTTGACTGCATTCTATCACTACTATCAAATTAACTTTGGCAAAAGCCAATTAACTGCTGTAGATTATTCTACTTCAATTAAAAGAAACAGAAATTGTGAAGGACTTTAATATACAAATTTGAATCCACAGATTGATGAGACACCAAAGAGAAAAGTTGAATTCCTTTTTTGTAAGAAATGAGAAATTATCTGGAAGGAATGCAGTAAAAAATAAGGATTAAGCTAAGTGTCATTATCATTTTAACTTAATTTGTCAACAGAGTAATATATCTAGCTATATTACTCAGTTGACAAATCAATTACAGTTATAATGAAACTTTATATGATTTTACTTTTATTTAATTAGTTGCATCAATATTTTTTATTAGAGTTGCCACATGAATGAATCAAAATATAAATTATTGAAGTAGGTTAATTATAAGCCTTCAAAACATACATATCTTAGAAACAAAAGAAATTTATACTGCAAAATGCCGTAAGTAATGCAATTTGCAAGATGCTTTGTTAAGCTGGCTAAAGGCCATTTTTCTTAAATAACACCACTAATAACAACAATAATCCATGTTTTTGCCACAAATTATTTAGATTTTACTGAACTGTGGTGGGTTAGTTACCTCTAGCTGGATGCTAGGTGCCCACTCAAGCCATTTTGTCACTTTCCTCCTCCTCACCTGGGCAGGGAGAGAAAATATAAAAAAAGATTAATGGTTTGTGATAAAGAGAGAATGAGATCAATCACCAGTCACTATCATGGGAAAAAAACAGACTCAACCTGAGGAAATTAATTTCTTAGCCATCATATTGGAGTAAAGTAATGAGAAATAAACCCAATTCAATAAACACCTTTCCCCCACCCCTCTGTTTTTCCTGGGCTAAGTTTTTTACTCCAGAATTTTCCAAATCCTCTCCCACAGCAATACAGGGGAACGGGGAAATGAGGTTGAGATCAATTCATCACAGGTCATCTCTGCTGCTCCTTTCCACCTCAGGGTTGGATTCCTCATGCTCTTACTCTTCTCCAGTGTGGAGTCCCCTCCATGGGAGACTGTCCTTCACAAGCTACTCCAGAGGGTTTCAGTTGTTCACAAACTGCTCCAGTGTGGATCCTCCATGGGGTCAGTCCTTCAGGAACAGGCTGTTCCAGCAAGGGTTCTCCATGGGGTCACAAGTTCTGCCAGCAAACCTGCTCAAACCTGGGCTCCTCTCTCTATAGGTCCTGCCAGGATCCTGGTCCAGCACAGGCTTCCCATGGGGTCACAGCCTCCTTTGGGCATCTCCCTGCTCCAGGCTGAGGTCCTCCAGGGGCTGAGTTGGATCTCTGCTCCCCCATGTCCCTGTGCTGCAGGAACACAGCTGCCTCACCAGGGGCTGCAAAGGAATCTGAGCTCCAGGGCCTGGAGCAGCTCCTGTCCCTCCTTCTTCACTGCCCTGGGTGTCTGCAGGGCTCTCCAGTGGCCTTGGTTTCTGGATGGTAGTTGTTTATGTTAAATACATTTTCCCACAGGCACTATCACCTTGGTCATCTTGGATCCAGCTGGCACTGGCTCCTCTGGGCATGGGAAAACTTCTGGAAGCTTCTCACAGGAGCCACCCCAGCAGCCTCCCCGCTACCAAAACCTGGCCATGAAAACCCAATACAAGAACCATCCCAAGTAATGGATGTAAAGGGTTTTTTTTTAATGTTTTGTTTTTGTTTTTCCCTTCAAATCTCTGCTCCAAAAGGTAACACATTTTATTCTATGCAATGGAATGTGACTCCAACATGAAGATAGTGAGTCATCTAAAAAAAGTGTTATCTGGTTCACTGGTGCTAAGTACATTTGATGCATTATGCATAGAGAGAGGGAGTGGTAATTTAAGAGAAATTCACACTATGCTATTTTATTTATTTATTTATTTATTAATCACTGGTACAGTGTTACAATCTCAGCAACTGCATCAAAAGATGATTAAACTAACATTAAGCTATAGATCACCTCCTTAAATAGACACTGGGAATTACATTTCTGTGGTGCTACACAGTGCTTTTAAAGTAGGTTGTTGCAATTATGCCATACAATTACCTAAGTGGCCCTGATTCAGGAATGTATTAAACATGCTTAAAATTAAATTAAAATGAAGCATGTGTTTAAATACTTGCCCATATAAGAAGGTGTCTTGATTTTTTTCGCTTAGGTGGGAAATTGCTGTGTTAAATCAATAGGTACTTAAGTCAGGTATTCACTGTCATCCCCAGGAACACTTCCACTGAAACCACAGACAGATGGCATCCCAAAGATGTAAAAGCCAGCTTGTCACTATTGTCCCAGCTTTTCCTCTCCCAATCTGTGGTGCATCACAGGGTAGAAGTGAAAATGCATGCTTGGCTGTGGGGAGCAGGGATCGTATCCAGTAATGTGATTTTTCACAGTAAAACTCAAAATGTCCCCTCTAAAAGTTAGACTACACAGACCCTGGACAGAGAAGGTGAAGATTTATTTTTTCATTAGTAAAATGTGTGCAGTCCCTTCGTCCTTTGGAGCGGATTCAAACCTGCATTTCTCACCCCAGCAAAGCACTTTAATCACTATGGTGATGGCCATTTAATAAAGGGGAGTGTGATTCTTATTCTTCTGAAAATAACAATTTTGTTGGACTGACAAAAGAGAAGGAGTTGCAAAAGCTCCAAAACCTCAAGATGCAAATCCCTGCTCAGCTCCTGGCATTTTTATTGGCTTCTTTTCCATCTTGTAAAGATTATTCCATGTAGAAATCATACATTTCTTAAAGCTCAAGTTTACTCTTCTTCAAATTAGGTGTCCTAACACTGAAAGTAAAAATTCCTTTTGAGTTTTATTCTCTGATTTCTATTTCTAGATGCTTGACTCAACCTCTCTGTCCTCTGGAAGAGTCCATCTAAAGAAGGACTGGGGAAGAGAAAACTAGATTTACAAAATGTAAATATGCTTTCTGGTCTGCCAGAACCTCCTGTACTGCGTAGATGGAAAGCACAGCTGTATGCAAAGTGTTTCTACTGGGATAAAAAAACCCAAAACAAAACAAAAAACAAACAAACAAACAAACAAACAAAAAAACAAACAACAAAAAAACCCAAACACACCCACAAACAACCTAACGAAAAAAAATCAATAAAGCAAAACAAAAAAACCCACAATCCTCTTGGGATAACAACGGGATAGCATTTGACAGTGTTGGGGTTGCACTGTGTTCCTCAAAAGAGAAGGGACTGAACAGGTAGGTCCACAATGTATTACAAAGAAGAACAGAGACACAATTTCAAACCATCAAAGGTTAGTGCCTGCACAGCTCAGCTCTTTCTGCTTAAGGGGTCATGCTACCATGCTGGTGCACCTTGATAAGGTGGGTGTAGTGGTTTCAGCTCCAGAAGTAATTTGTGGGAATCATTGTGCCTCCATTTGTGGATCCCACCTTCTGTTTCTCTCCCCTGCTTTCAGTTTTCCACATAGTAAATCATTAATTCATTAGAGTAATGACAATATTCCCCTTCTGTCTCTCATTAGGTCATAAGCATGACCTCTTACCTCACCCTTTTCTTGTAAAGAAGGATTTTTTTCCTTGCAAGTCAGTGACTATTTATACAGCTTTATTCCTCAGATGTTTTTAAAAGGCTGGACTTCTCTTCCTACCCTGCAGAGAGAAGAGTTCTTAAGCTTTGCTTCTGCACTCACAAAAGGATTTAAAGAACTGAAGGAACCAGGACATACCACAGCAGTCAGTCTAAGGGACTAGATAGTCAAAGAATATAATGAAGTTTGAACAATGTGAATATTCAGGTGAAAATTTGCCAGTTTGAGTCGACACTTCACTAAAGCTGCAATTCCGAAGTGCATGCCTGTTGCTTTTGCTGGTTCTCTTTTGAAGTGTTTTCTTTTGTCACTTTCTCTGAGATTGTGGTCTGCTTGCAATGAAACAGTCAAGAAGACATAAGGGGTCAAATATCTGATATATTGGAGGCAAAAGGAAATAATCAACAACAAAGTCCTTACTTTTCTCTTGTGCATTTTATTTCCGTCACAATTCTTGAAAATAATAAAACTGAGAATCCTGGGATTCTCAAATATGAAGATTTCAAATTGTGACAAGAAAGAGAAAGCAATGCACCAAATGTTTACCTATACACTTAGCACCAGTGTATAGGATCCTCCCAACAGATGTAACAGCAGGTAGTTTTCTTCTTTCAGTGATTTTGAAGAACATTGGACATGGAACATGGAGATTGTCTCAGTCTTTAAGAATGGATTTGTACAAATGCTTGTGTAATCCTAGACTGTAATAGTCACAAGTCTTTGTATCTTCTGTGATAATAGAAGAGTGTATATTTCTACTCTTTCATAATTTTTTTTAAATTTTTATTGAGTGCAAATGAGCATGTGTTTTCCTTTTGTTTATCTCCTCTTTTATTCTTCACTGTCCTGGTTTAGGGAGAAATTTGTGAGAAAACCCCTGAATAGGATCCCTCCGAGAAGCAAACCCAAGTGGCCCCTCCCTCCAACAGGTCCGGTAAAAAAACCTCTTTGGAGAAAAGTGGAAAAAACTATTTTACTTAACAAATTAAGTGCATACTTGTATAAAGAATGAATAATATGAAACAAGAAAACCTCTCCTTCTGAAGTGAGATGGCAAATTGAGAAAGTCCTTGCCGTGGGTGTAGCTCAGCTCTCTCTCAGTCTCTCACCAGTCCCAGTCCCTCCAGCACTGCTGGAAAATGCCGAGGTCCAGGCCCCGGTGGGCCGCAGGTGCAGTCCCCAGTGCTCCCCTGGGTTTTCAGTCCAGAGTAGGTTTAAACAGGTCCAAGAAAAAGGAAAAAAATGGTCCAGGAAACTTCTTTGCCCTACCTAGCTGAAACTAACTAAAAGCAAAAAAAATCTCTGTCCTGCAGTCTCTCCAAGCCTCCGCCGAACACCCCGTCCGCAGAAGAATATGTAGGAGTCAGGCAGTTTTCTCAAAACAAACTCCGCGCTTCTTCTTGCTCTTAGAACCAGTCTTAAAGGCACAGGACTCAATATACAGCACAAACAGAACAGACGATTGGGGATACAAGCATCATAAAATTATCCTAGGACATTCACCTACTGCTTTTCCCTTTGTCACTCAGGAGGAAAGGAGATGCATTTCTAGAGAAATACTTTCTATAGATATAATAAAAAGTCAAAAAAGACTGCATTTTTGCATTACAAAAAGTTTTCAGTGGGTTTTTTTTTAAATTAATTACTCTGAATTATTTATGCAAAACCCATACAAGCTATATAATGAAAATATTTTAAAAGAAAACATCAATATTTTCTTATTTGCAATGAACTTGGAGGTGCACTAAACAGATTAAATATATTTAAGTAAGTATACTGAAGAGTTAGGTATATTTTTATTTGCTCACGTTTAAATTCAAAGGATAAGGAGAGGATATTCAGATGCTGTTATTTTTATCATCTCTCAATTGCAATAACTGTTTTACGTCAAAAGATTTCCTCTGAAATCAAATGACCATAAGTTAATAAAACTCAGGAGCAGTGAAATGATTTCTTGACAAAGATGAGACTGTGTATATACATAGGTCTGTCTCCTGAAAATGCTTTTAGGTCCTGTAATTTATTACTCATGGCTATCTTCATCAGTTCCAAATGAGCTGACCCCACATGCCCAAAACTAGACAAAGCAAACTCAAGTTTAAACTCAGGGGAATGAGAGAGTGATGGGGTATGGGAACAGTACTAAAATGTACAGATTTTTTTTTTTTTTTAAATACACTTGGAGAGTGTATTTTCATAGTTAGAGACTATGTTTAAAAGTGGATTTATACTAACCAATGTATCTTTCCTCTGAAAGAGCAAAACACAACGAGTCAAAAACTACTTAATGACAACTATAAACTTTTTTCTCTAAATTTTGTTGTGGTTTTAAAAACTCTTATATAGTGCAATTCTTTGTCAATGAACACATACTATAAACTCTGATATTCCTTGTGAAAATTAAGTGTGTCTTTACTCCTACTTTTGATGGAAAACCTTGGGAATAGATGAAGATGGAAGAGTGAACACAGCGACAATGAAAGACCTTTAGGACGTTGCTCTGCTTTTCTGCACTCTTTCTCATCTAAAGCACTAATGAGGAAGTTATATTCTTCTATTATGATTACTTAACTTCCTATGGAGGTTCATAAAAATGAAAAATAAGCAGATCGCTATATTATACTTACCTTTGTGGGTATTGGAACTCGCCTTCCATAGCTGTCACTGACCCAGACACCAAGATTTTGTGCATTGCCACAGCACTCAGCCTTTTATGCAACCCACATTTTTTTTAGAGATTTTGTTGCAGGCAAGCTCTTGATTTGATCCAGAATCTTAGAAAAGAAAAGGTTTTAAAAATTACATGCCATGTTCAACTTTTTCTTCCTCTTTATTTTAAGCTTCTTCTCCCCATCTTATCACATCCCAAAATACCTCTTCACCTCAGTAAGATTTTGACATTTGGGAAAAACTTACTTAAAAAAAAAAAAAAAAAAAAAAAAAAAAAAAAAAAAAAAAAAAAGATAAAACAGCTCGGCGCAAGGGAGCTGAAACTCTTCAGTTCCCATTAGAATTTCTGAAACGAGAATAGCTGAAAGGTTAGGGCAAAACCTATTAGAAAAGAAAAGTTGAGGTAAATCAGGTGAGCTCATCGAAGAAAATAGGGAAAGATTGGCTCCCTTTTGGGATTAGGTCTAATTAAGGTGAGCAAGCAGCTGTGCCTGTTTGGAATAACAATTGTGCTAGCATGTCACTTTTTTTCTGCTTAGTTTAAATTTATATAGTTTGGGAATGGTGGACGTAAGAAAATTAGAGCTCATTTAGAATCTGTTGAAAGGACACTGCGCCTTCATTATTAGTTTTGCATCTGAATTTTCCTGGGGCTGTCCTCTCACTGTTATAGGTAATGGATTTTTCCCCAGATGTAATTGGATGAGTTTAATTTTTTCTTTCATTACCTGTCTAGAAGCCCTCTGCCCCTATTTCCCTTTGTGTTTTATTAGGACTGTAACCCCTATTTAAATAAAGGCTTTGATTGTGATTATATATGTTCAATCAGCACTTTCTGATTGAATAGTTCTGGTCACACAACGCTCTTGCCTAGCATTTTTACTAATTACATTTTAGCCATGGTTGTGTACTGTAGAACTTAAAACGGTGTTTTCTTTAAACACTTTAAACTCTGGCTAAAATTTTGCATCTCCCATGAGCCAATTTAAGTATTTTCTGATTCTAAGGTATATGAGATGAACTCATGTACCATGAAGTATATGAGGTCAGAGCAGCTGCCCACTAAAAAGATATGGCACTGATTATATCCTCTCCAGAGTATTTAGATATACAAAAAAGTCATCTCCATTTTAGAAATCTTCTGTTGTTTTAATTTTTCAGGGTTTTCCTCTGTGGTGTGTTTTGTTTTGTTTTTTTTCTTTTTTTTTCTTTTTTTTTTTTTTTCTTTTTTTTTCTTTTTTTTTTTTTTTTTCATTTGTTTGTTTTGTTTTTTAATGGTTAGTTGGTTTGGTTAGATTTTTAATTTTTTTTTTTAGACCTGTCTCATTCTATCTTCAACTATTAATACATTAATTGTATTTCTTTCCATGGTGCTTAAATTACCATGTCAGGTTAAACCTTCATGAGTTAACAACACTAACCTGGAGATATTTGGGACTACTCTTTAAAGTGAATGCAAGGGGGGTTGAACACATGACCAGATCAAAATGGTAGTTTTTGATATAATTTCCTGATACTCTTTTAGATCTCTCAGGAAAAGTGATTACACAAAGCTGGGGAAAAAAAAAAAAAAAAAAAAAAAAGTACCTAGTCAACACTACTCACAGGTGATCCTTACACCACATCTCAGATCAGAGGGTGGGAGGATCTTTCCTGTGGAAAAGTGCTGAGGGAGGTGGGATTCCCTGGAGAAGACTCTGGGGAGCCCTTAGGGAATCTTCCATGACTGAACAGGGGTTTATTAAAAGGAGGGAGAGGGACTTTTTTATGCAGTTAGATAGCGACAGAACAATGGTGGATGGCTTTAAACTAAAATAAGTTAGGTTTAGATGAAGTATGAGTCAGAAGTTCTTTACATGAGGATGGTGAGTCTCTCGCACAGGTTACCCAGCAAAGCTGTGCATGTTCCATCCCTGGAAGTGTTCAGATCCAAGTTGGGCAAGACATAGAGCAACTTGATCTGATGGAAGATGTTCCTGTCCAGATGGATGAAAACCAGATGGTCTTTAAGGTCCTTTCCATCTTAATCCATTCCATGATTCATTTTATGATGTTCAGGTCCACAGCTAAGACTAAAGAACCTGTCTCAAGTTTCAACAGTGAAGAAAATGCCATTAAGTCACAGATTTTCTTGTAACTTTTACAGGAACCGCTTAGGTCTAGGTCTTTAGTCTAGATTGAATAAAACTATCCTCATCTGAGGAGCTCTTCAATACATCATATGATAGGATCTTACTAGCATCATGCTTATAGGATCCATTTCTTCAGTGGTTTGAGATATTGAATTAACACTTTATTATGCAAATATTTCCTTTTTTTTTTTTATCTGCAGATTCAATTCAAGCAGATTTCTTTGCTATTTCAGCTTTGAAATATTTTCATCCACCAGATTCATAAGAAATGACTAAACAGTGGGTGTTTATAAAAGATCACTTTTGGAAGAAGCTTACAGATTGTTTTCATTGCCATCCTATTGTGCATAAAAAGAGCTTGTATCCCTCCATACATATTTACTTAACTTAGATGGTTTAGAATTCTTTTATTCTACATAATTTCAATGTCACAAAAATTCTACTTCAGTATCAACAACAAAGTCAATAACAAAAATAATAATAACAACAACAACCACTTGGTATTTGTGTGTGTGTGTGGGGGGGGGGGGGGGGGGGGGGGAGGGGGGAGTAAAATTAAATTTCCTACCTAAAACCTCATTGGTTAATGTAGTTCTTTGGAAAACTGTCATCAGACTTACCATAATCAATTCCAAACTTCTTTGTTCTAGAATTCAAAAAACTAAAGGATCAAGGACTTTACTGACAAAAGAAAGGCTACACTTAAAATCAGAAGGATGAGAATTCATTATAATGTAGTGAAACATAACATTAAAACATCAACTTACAACTTTCCCAAGAAATACTTTAGAATTTCTTGTACCCCCTTTTATTAGTGTTACTTTTCCCCTCTCATTTACTTGTTGGTTATCCCTACTGCACATGTAGTGCCTCCAAACCTCACAACTGTCTGTTCTCTTTGGTGATGATTATTCAATCTGGACTTTAGAAATAATATAGACAAACCCCAGTTCCTAACAACCCAGGAGCAAACCTTTTCTTGGCAAAGTTCAAAAGCTGTACAGAGCTGAGAACCCAGTAGTAAAGAACAGAGCAAGATAAAAAAGTAATATAAAAGTCAGATCATTTGCAAAAGGAAAGCAAAGGTGATCTCAGAACAACTATGTGCCAAATGTTGAGTTCACACCTTCCAGGGCATAATAAGTCTACCAATAGAATGCCCTTATAAAACTTGAGAATATATGAAGATGGTATTTTAGCAGAATGATTTTAAAAGAAAATATAGTAACATTAAATTGAAGTTTTATTAGTGATTCCTGTGGAGCATAATGGGTTATTGAAAATTGCATTGAAAAAGTTATGACACTAACAGATTTCTTGCTGGTCTCTTCCCTTTTTAAAATATTTTCATAGTTTTACTATTGACATAAAATGAAAATAATGATGTCTTGTATATACAACATACGTATTTCATACAGACATGCCTCATTTTTATGCAAAAATACTCAAAATAGCCACTGAATTTTTATATAATATTTGTATTTCAAACAGCTTTGTGAACATCTGAGTAAAGGTTATAATGAAGTTACATCAAACAAGCAAGTAATGAATTTTAATTTTATTTCATTGAGGATGAGCTTTCAGATTTTTTTTTTTCTGTCCTCACATTGAAAACAACATCTACCATTAAGCATGAGCTTCACTTAAAAGTTGAATGAAAAATAAAGAGTAATGGTTTTCTCAGAGAAATTTAAACTAAGTGCAGATTTATTTATATTAAATTTTGCTTGTTTGTTTTTTTTTTTTTTGTTTTGGTTTGTTTTTTTTTTTTTAAATTAAAATAATAATGGTTGGGAAATTTTTCTCCAGTTATTCTTTTCTTATTTGTTGTTGGTTTTGTTTTTGTTTTTTCTTTGTTTTTTTTTTTTTTTTTTTTTAAGGAGTCCCAAAAATTTCAAGTCTCTTATGGCAGAGACAATAATGTATTATTTTTGCCCTTTGAAACATATTCGAAACATAACTCACCGCTTAACTTATTGGTTACATTTCTTGGTAGCTAATAATGGCATTGATATAATACATGCAGTGCCAAAGGATTCCACACATCAGTTTTTAATGCAAATGGAGTCTGTTTTGTAGAAGGAATTAACAAATTTACTCATTATCAACTTCTCCATGGAATTATAGCCACCAATGGGTAGCTGAAATTAGGGCAGTTATCTAATCTAAGTCTATAATATTTTATACTATAAGGAAATTATCCTTCACCCTCCAATAAGTCTTTTGGGGGAAATTTAACTTTAGAAGAATATAATTACTAGGAATATGTAAATAATGGATTTTTTTCATGAATATTCATTCAAATAAAGAGCAATATCTCTGATTATTTTGTGATCTTCTGTGACAGTCATGGTTCTGCTTTTGCTTACATTAACACTTCCAAAACTGAAAATATATTGTGCAGAGTTCATTTATTGGACTAGCATGTTTTTTTCCTGTTCATCAGTACATAATTATGCAAGTAGTAAGAACTCATAATTATTTTTTAAGTGCTCGGTAAAGCCATAGCAGTTTTGCAATATTTTTAGGTTAAAGCTTGATAATACAAAAAAATTAGAGTTTTTTGCAATTTACAATATTTTGCAGGTATACTGTACTTGTTGATGAGTAACAAAACAATTTCTGATTAAAAAAAAAAGAAAATCTCTTTCTCATTAACAATGTCCACCCAAAGGAAAATGGATTCCCCACCCCCCCCCCCCACCCCACCCCATTTGATCCTTTGGGAAATCTGCTGACAAATATAGAAGCTTAAACTGAGCTCCATAACCTGACCTGAGTGTCTCTTTACCCTGCCTTATTAGTGAATGAAATGCAGGGTATTGCAGTGAACTACATATAAGGAGGAGTCTGCCAATCAGAGAAGTAGAGACAAATTAAACAATTTCCTTTCCTTTTCCTTTTCCCTTCCTTTCCCTTGTTTTTCCCTTTCCTTGCCTCCCCTCCCTTCCCTGTAGTGCTGTGGGATTTGTTTTGGTTTTATTGTATGTTCTGTTAATTTATGGTTTGTTCTATGTACCCCTGTCTGTTTCCCCAATGGTCTTTCTCTGTTTTTCTCCCCTCCTACAGTTATATGTCAAGCCCCAAATCCCCGCTCCTCTGGGCCCTGCCTGTCATCTTGGGGCCTTCCCTAGATAGCTAGAAAGTTCTTCTAAAGAAGAACCTAAAGGGTGCCGAGTGATAGGTCAGATCCAGAGGGGGTCCCTCCCCATCAGTTATGCTTGCTCTATGAAAGTCTCATTCACCAGTGTGACCCCTCCCTGGTGATCCCTGATTTGCTCACCCCCTGCCTCTTCTCCTTGTACCACCCCCAAATAAAAGGTGCTGGCAAGCAGCCTGGGGGGCTCTGCCTGGGCAGTTACCTGGAGGTCAGGAGGTCCCACTCTGGGGCTCCAATAAACTCTTGTGACCCACTCAGCAGAATCTGCCTTTCTATCTCCACTGCTGTTGCCTTGCACCACCTGTGCCTACTGCCGAGTTCGTGTGGGAGCTAAGACCCCACAGGATTGGATTAGCAGGTGCTGCCAGCTGTCCGTACCTTTCCACACCGCGGTGCCTGAGCTAGCCCGGGCACGTGTGGAGACCACGCATAAGGCACCACAACACTTCCCCTCCCCAGTAATGGGAGAAGACAGGAAGTTCCAGGAAGGGAACTTGCAGGAAGGTGCAGCGAGGCAAGAATAAGGGGAAAGGAAAAGGGGGAAAGGAAAAAGGAAATGTGTGCAACCCTAAGGTTAAAGATCTCAGCTGAAAGAAGATGGACCTGAAACATCTGTTTTGCAAGAAGTTGGCCAGTTGTCCAGTGCATTACACAGACAATCTGAAGAATTACAGACACAATGAAATTGGGTGAAGAAATCATACAACAAATAGTCATAACAGCAGTATTATTAACAGGACCTACAGTAACTAAGTTGAAATTTCCAAGTCTAACTTAAACGATACATGATGCCACCAATATTAATAGAAGCTTGAATCCAATGTATTATCTTTGCATGATCAAATCCGATGCATGTTTTGCTCCTGGCTACATTATGTAGAGAATCCAGCTAGCAAGAGATAAGGCTCAGATAACTTATATTTATGACTTACAATATCTTTGTCAAGAGCTTATTGCTGGAGCAATGGTAATGCCATATTGCTTCAGGAAAAGGTCTGAATGTCATTTAATGAATATAACTTTAATCTGAGAAAATTAAGTGGAGATACTACTCAATTTGTTAGTATACACTGTCTGTGTAATTAACTTCATGGAGTAAGCAATCAGCATGGACCTGTATATTCATGCGAAACAAAGGTAGCTAAAATTTCATTCATACATTCACTGTTGCTTTGAGACAGGGATGCTGTAAATCATCATCTAGATGGCATAAAAGATATGGTCATTTTATAGTATCTTCTTACTGACTGCCAGATATATCACAGCTGATGCTCATGGTCCTTGATGGAAAGCCTTAAAAGGCAGAAAAATGCAGCACAAGACCATGACTTCCAGCTAGTGAGAACAGTAGGTACATCCCTGGAGTTGAACCAGTACCTGGGGAATACTTTTGTTTCAATACATCACCTTGGTCTGTGGAAATCACAGTGCTCTGGCAGAAAGTCAGCCCCTGCCACTGTGCTTTATAGATAGGGCACAGCAGAGGTTCACAGGGTGGCAACTGGCATGGTTGAAGGGGAAGAATAGTTATGTGCAGGCACATAACTATTCTAGTATCATAATGCAGGAGTCACTGTAACAGCCAGCTAATGGGGAAAGGAAGAGAAGAAGCAGTTTCCAAAGTCCCACTTCACTTACAGTAAATTAATGCCTGTGGTGAACACAGATAAACTGAAGCTAATAACAAAGTTAGCAATCTTACATCTTGGATTCCATTCATCTACTGGAGTCCTAGGTATATGCTTTTTACCAAAGCACGTTCCTTCTCTTCAAACTGCATTTCTGAGCAGATTTCTGTCTAAATAGCTGTGCATTGCATACTAATGCTGAGAACTTATCAGTACTTAAAAAGACTAACTATTTTCAAATTCTCTAAATTTAGATTAATATAATTCACCACATTCTTCAGCAAAAGTTTACTAAATATGATTTTTCAAGTGAGAAGGAAATCTAAAGTAAATAAAACTGTATTTCTGTTCTCATTGTAATACACCACCTGAACTCCTGGTCCTGCAAAGTGCTGGTTTCTGCTTCACAACACACACCCCAGGAAACAGCACTACATGTCAGCTAAGGCAATAGGGCTGTACCTAATGAGAGAGCTTTCTCTTCCTTTCAGCATCCCTGGAACTGGAAAGATCACAGAGTTTAGCAAGATAGCAACGCAGGACTCAATTTCCAATTCTTTCTTTCTACAGACATGGTTTCTGAAGGGCGTGGGTTTTTGTGGTCTTTTTTTTGAGATGGTAAAAGGATTGCTCCACTAATTCATATCATTGGCTTATATTTAGGAGGAAAGCTGGAAGTGACTTGGAAAGAAAGGAATTCTCTTACCTTGCTAATTGAATCGGAATGTCTTATTAGTATCCTCTCTCAGTAATCTGATATGAAAGTCACTAATATGATACAACCGTAACATAGTATTAGCAACAATATATTCTGGTATGATATGAATGCTAATGTAATACAAAGGAATCTTGCTAGTGTGCTAATCGCATAAGATATTGTTAATGAGATATGAGAGACTCCATTATAAAAAAAATTATATTACTTCCCCTAACTTTTTGAAAATGACATTAACCTTGCACACCAGGAATATCACAAAATATCCTATTTTGATATCATAAACATCCAGCTCTCGCCTGGATTTTTATGATTCTTTCTTTCCCCATTTTAGCTTTGTAGGCATTGTGATTTTACTTACAGAGTACTCAGACTCCATAATAGAGAGAATAAATAATTGCAGTGATTTGTGAGTCTCCAACCAACATTCACCAATGTGATAGTTACTAAGTATGGGGATAATGTGTATATTTAAGAAAGTTTTATAGATTTTCTTAGGTTAGGGGAAAGAAAAAAAAAAAAAAAAAAAAAAAAGCAAAACATTAAGATCATTAAGTCCAACCAGTAATCCAGCACTACCACATGCAACACTAAAGAATGAACCCAGGTGCCACATCTTCACCTCCAAGGCTGGTGATTCTATTGCTTTCCTGGTCAGCCTGTTCCTGCGCCTGACCACCCTCTCAGTGAAGAACTTTTACTCAACACCCAGCAGAAGCCTCCCCTGCTGCAACTTAGGGCCATTTCCTTTCATCCTACCTTTTGTTATATGTGAGAAAAGACCAACATCCAGCTGGTTGCACCCTCCTTTGAGGGCATTTTAAACACGTGAGAAGGTTCCGCGTGAGCCTCCTTTTCTCTAGGTTAAACAGTCTCAACTCCCTCAGCTGCTCCTCCTAGGAGATGTTCCCTTCTTTCAATTAATCTCCAATAGTCTTTCAAAAATTAGGATTTAAAGGTCATAACATTCAGGTGAAGGAGGGTAGTGTAATTTTCCACATCACTCAGGAAGAAACAAAGTCAGAAAACAGTGTTATTCTCTACATAACTACAGGTAAATCTGTACAGAATTGTAGAATTCCTTTAGACACACCTCAAATGTATTAATAAACTTTGTCTTTCCTCTAATATTGTAAATTTTCTTTCAGCTATTTTCTTTTTCTTTTTCTTTTTCTTTTTCTTTTTCTTTTTCTTTTTCTTTTTCTTTTTCTTTTTCTTTTTCTTTTTCTTTTTCTTTTTCTCTTTCTCTTTTTCTCTTTCATTCTATTTATTATTATTTTTTTTTTTCATTGTTCAGTGTGCTCTAAGCATTAAAAAAAATGATGGTGGTATTAAGGTAGTGGATTGGAGTCCTTAGTTCCCTCATCTAAGAGAGACCAAGTAGAAAACAAGACACCTGAACTAAATGTCATTCTCAAATGCATTTTTATCAGTAGAAATTATGATTTAACACCAATCTCTATATACAGAAACTGTTGGAATCAACAGATTTAATCTAATATTTAGCAGGAGGAAGTTTCAGTAGAGGAATTTACAGTTAGGTGCTGGTTTGTGCATCATTGGGATATATACTATGCAACATTAAATAAATATGTTAAAAAAAAAACAACAACAACAACAACAACCAAACAAACACCCCACCCCCACCTCCTCCCCCATATTGAATTATGGAACTTACAACTCCTTAGCTTAAAAAAAAAAAAAAAAAAAAAAAATTAAATAAACATAACAGCTACTGTTAGCAGAAATTCCTGTAAACACGTGTGGGGGGGAGGGGGTGTTGCTCTTGGTTTTGGTGTGTTTGGTGGGTTTTTTTGCTTAATATCTTGCACAATGTGAGGTCACATTTTCATACCTTAACTGACATTACTTTTATAACAGTTTCTTCCGTTTTAGAACCTGGCGTTCTGTAGGCAGAAACTCTCTTCTCAAGAACAGTATGTTACTATGAGTTAGAACAAGAGCAAGGGACAAGACACATAACTTTTCTTTTGCTTCTTGGCTCCTTCTTTTATGCCATTTTGGCAAAGTTGCAGAGTTATTTTGTGGTCTAATTATCTGCAAAATGGATGTATTAATAACTACCTTCTTGCAGAGGTAATTATAAACTGTTTAAAACTGATTAATAATTAGAAATGTTTTAATCCCCTTACAGGAAGGGAATTAAATGCAAAGTACTATTATGACTGTTAATAATGCATAGTGATCTTTCATGCTTATATGTAGTGGTTTCCTCTTTTATCCATTTCCCAGCTTAACACTTACTATTTAAATAGAAACTGTATTAAGCAAGGTTATTCAGGAGAAAACAGAATGGTGGATGCAAGGGTAAATTTGAAGTAGAGGGTGGGTTATTGAAAGAAAATGAAGCCACTGACTTTATTGTGTGTCACAATAGAATGGAGGAAAACAGCACAAATGAACTATTAGTATTAATATGAATAATGATTTATAAATATTCCACTTATTGACCATGTAATCAATCCTGTGGTCTCAACAGATGTCTATCTTCCCTTCTGTATATTTATATATTTGTATATTATAATTTAAATGCATACATCATAATTACTTTTTTGACTTACTGGCTTAATGTATGAGAGACTATTAATTTAGCAGTCAGATATTTATTCATTTCTATCAGATTGGAGTTGCAAAATCTTTGCTTAGCAGATTTAGTACACTAAGTAGTTATTCCATAGGGTAGTAAGGTTAACATGGGAATGATGCTGACAGAGGCATCTGGTTTTCAGCTCTGAGTACTGCTTGTAGACATATTGTTCAGACAGGTTTCAGTCATTGTCACCCTGTTGGAAGCCCAGTGAGCTTCACACCAGAAAAACATACATTTGTTGTTAAATTCTAGACTGATGACACTTCGTAAGTATTTGCAGATTAGCAGGCTAAAAATGGAAAGTTAGGACCCTGTCACACTATCCTTGATGATATTATCAGGCAGAATATTTAATTTTATTGGTATGAACTTTTCCGCCTTTTTTTTTTTTTTTTTTTTTTTTGTCTCTAGAAAACAAACTTGTTTGACTCCAAGTTGACTACCACTTATTTAAGAGAAGTTTGGAGCAGCGGTTTCTGGAAATAATTGAGATAAAAAAATCTAATGTCTCTATCCTTGTTGTTCCTTCTTACCCAGGTTTAGAACAGGTGCTGTGGTTTAACTCCAGAAGGAGACACACAGCTAGTCAACCACTCCACCTCATGGGATGAGGGAGAGGATTGGAAGGGGAGCAGTGAGAAAACTCACAGGTTGTGATAAAGAAAGTTTAAAAGCAAAAAATAATAAGTGTGACAAGGAATGCAGGAAAAGGAAAAGGAATCCATTCACTAATTCCCATCAGCAAACAGGTGTTCAGCCATCCCCAAAACTCCAGTACTTCATCACATGGAATTGAGGAAGATGAGTGTCATCACTTTGAATGTTCCTGTCTTCCTCCCATTACCCCCAGCCATTACTGCTGAGCATGGTACCAAAGGTTTTGGAACATCCCTGGGAACATTTGGGTGGTCAGCTGTCCCTCAAGGCTTCTTGTGCATCCCCAGCCTAATTAATAAGGGCAGAAAATACCTTGCTGCTGTCTAAGCTCTGTTCCTTGATAAATAAAACTTCTCTGTCAAAAACAGTTTCCATCACAAATACAAAGCATAACCCCATAAA
Organism: Delichon dasypus; assembly: GCA_037837765.1. Lineage (NCBI taxonomy): Eukaryota > Metazoa > Chordata > Aves > Passeriformes > Hirundinidae > Delichon > Delichon dasypus. Next base: position 67,958,181 of record JBBAXF010000004.1, on the reverse strand, counting down.
GGAACTATGGAGACAATTGATTTTATTCCAACCAAAACCAAAGCAACAAGTGAAACGGACACTGGCTTCCAAACATACTGCCAGTATATCTTGCTTATTATCTTCTTCCAGGTAAATGGTTTTCCCAGCTATAAATCATGTAAATCATGATAACACTCAAAAATAAGTAGTCCATGAACATACTTCCATAGAGATAAAGATTTTGAAAGTTAAAAGGAAAATAAATTAAACACTGCCCCCCCCCCCAAAAAAAAACCCACAAACCCACAAAAAAACAACCAACCAACCAACACCAACAAAAAAAACCTTTAAAAAAAAGGGACTCCCCAACTTAATTTATTTCTTACTATGTTCTTTTTTTAATGTATACCATAAGGCTTCAGATGCATTTTCAAAACGTAAAAAGTTGAATGTAGTGTGAGTGTTGTATTCTGGATATCTGAGCTGTCTAAAATGTCACTGAAGTCCTAGGAAAATGAATATTCAGTGACCACATAGGTCAATCAAATAGTCAGAGAAGCCTGTAGATATTGAAGAATAGAGGAACCTCTGCATAAACATAAGAAAGCAGTCCAGCTGCTGACCCTTGCTCTCACACAGATGTCTGTCTACTCTCCATCTCAAAACATAGATATATGGAAAAGCTGTGCAGAAAGACATATGGATAACCACATGTTGATGGATGGTTGGTTGGCTAAGGCTGTCACTGAGGAAAGACACAATGAATAGTTCTGCTAGGAATGAGAGCCAGTACCTTTTGAGCCCTGCACATTCTGGAAGCTGGAATTCCTTACTGACATATCACTGAGGGGACAGCTTTCGCAAAAATCATCCCACCTGTCACCCAGTTGTTACAGGACTAGTTTTCAGGTGATCTCTTAAGCATTTAGCACCATTTTGTTTAGAAAGAAAGATAAAACTGACACGTCCCATCAGCTGGACATTTCAGTTTGAAAGCAGAAAAGAGAATAATATTTAAGTCTTTATCATTTCACCTTGCAACTCTTCAGATTCCTCATAGATTTCCATTATTGTCTGCTTTAATAATGATCCTTATTACCTCCTTCTTCCTTGCACAAATTTGGCTTAGGTTCCATCTATTCTTTTCCTTCTGATAGACTACAGAACTGCTCATCCAAAGTCATAAATTCTCACAAGTATGATACAATAGAGTTTTAGCAACTTTGCCTTTTCGGTCCAATAAAGTCTTCTGAATCTCTTTGATAGCATTAACTTCTACCTTTTAATTTTTCAGGAGAACCTTTTTCTGTAAAATTGAAATCTTTTATCTTAAAACCATATATCTAAGTTGTGACCTTGCACATTTTAAACAGGTATAGGAGTCAGTAGGGGATGTTACTTTTTCTATTTTGCTTGGTCAGCTTGTACTGATTGTTTTTTACTACTTGAGCAACAGTCATCCTATATAACATTATACAGGATATAAGTATTGTTCTTTGGAATATTGAGAATAAATATTCCCCAAGGTTTTTTATTTATTTATATGATTGGTTGGTTTTGTTCTATTTTGGTTGTGTAGGATTTTTGGTTTTGTTTGGTTTGGTTTGGTTTGGTTTTGGTTTTGGTTTTCTTGGGGGTGGTGTCTATTTTGCTTGTTTTTTTCACTAAGGTGGATTATCAAGGCTATTGGAAATCACAATTTAGATTTGTTTAGATTTGTTTAGATTTATTTAGATTTATTATCTTAGCCTTTTAGCTAAGAAAATAATAGTGCTGTTAAAAGCTTCTGTTTAAAAGAAATTAATTTATGTTCTATTTCTACTTTTCTGTATTATTTAATCAAGAGTCTCAATACCAGTCTATTTGCATTTATATTTTGATTATTAAGCAGATACACTACAAAACTTTTTATTTTTTTAAGGAACTAGAATAAACTGTTAGCTAAACTATGAGAGTGAAAAAGCAAGTCCTATTTGAGAAAATTTGACCTGTTTGCTTCAAGAAAATAATATATAAGACATTTTACATGTGGTTTTGCCCATTTTCCACCTATAGAAAGAAAAAAGTTAACAGATTTAAACATATTTATATTTAAAAAAAACCAAAAAGCAAACAAACAAAAAAAAAACAAACAAACAAAAACAGTGAGACCAAAATCTGCTAAAATTATGTCAGGTTTTGGTTAGGTGGGATTTTCTTTTTTGTGCTACCTGTTGAGTTAGGTATGTGATATGGATTACTAGGAGCTGGCAAATTTGCCTTCTTCAAAATGAATCTCAGCCAACAGACCATATTCTGTTCTCAACTAGAAAATTTGGGTTTAATGAAAAGGAACCCTAGTTACAAAATCTGAAAAGTTGCATAAACATATTTTATCACCACCTTTTATACAGTGTTTCCAGGATCCTCCTCATACAAACTTTCACAGAAGTCCTAATCTAGCTTTCAAGCAAATGGCATTGTTTCACAGTTTATAATGTTGTCAGCTCACAGAGAATGCTAATCTGGGATAGCACAGAGTCTCCTTACATCTTGCATTGAGAGCATATCCTGACCATTGATTGCTAAATGCTGTCATTCACCCTTTTTTTCATTCTTTTCTTAAGAAAGGGAGGATATGAGACCAGTGAATAAGGAGGAGAATCAATTGAATATCAATCAGCCTTGCACAACACACACAGCAAACCTGGCAGCAAAGCACTGGTTTGTATTTTTATATAAAGAATTCAAAGGACTTAAGAGTTGTGTGAATTCAGACTTTCAGGTGTGACTCATTGGACTTTAAACAGATATACACAGAGCAGACATTTTCATCTGAGGTAGTGACAGCATACTTTCTCTATGGCAAATGGAGAGAGGTAATCACATCCAAGGTATGATTCCTCTCATTTTAAAGCAGGGTTCTAAAACATGCTGTGGAGTGCAAAATGCTGTTCACTGGCTGTAAGGCATGATGACTTAAGGTGCAGAACACATTTTGCACGTTTAAAGCTTGATAAAAGCTAACTCTTAATTGTCTAATATATATATATATATATATATATATATATATATATATATATATATATATGAATGATAGAAAGATGTTTCTACTCTCCTTTAAAATAATCAAATAAATTTCCATTTATGCTTTGTTTAAACAATTCTGTAAATCTCACAAAATATCTACTGATCTGGTCCAGAAAGATGTGTCATAACCATCCTTATTTTGGATTTTAAGATTTAATAGAATCTAGTAATAATTTAAAAGTCCCTCCAGGCTTTGAAATTCCTCCAGATTAAAGTAGTAGGACTTTTCCCCCCAGAAATATCAGAATCTAGGCTGTTAGCACTAACACACTTTGACTTCAGCAATACCACACTTTTTCTAGTTCTGAGGGGAAAAAAAAAAAAAAATCTACCACATCATAGAAAAATCTGAAGTAAAGTATTTAGGACTTGAAAAAAAGAGAAGAGCTTGAAATTAAGAAAAAAAAAAAAAAATCCAAAACAACAGTGTATGTAGAGGGATTGTGTTTTGTTGGTTTTTTTGGTGTTTTTTTTTTTTTTGTTGTTGTTGTTTTTTTTTTTGTTGTTGTTGTTTTTTTTTTGGTGTGTGTGTGTGTGTGATTTTTTTTTTTTTTTTTTTTTTTTTAAACTTAAAAACATTCCTACCATTTCCCACACCAAAAAGTCTCTGGAATCCCAGTCATTCTTTTGTACACATTCCCCTATGTGTTGCTTCTCGAGTGTCCATTTGTTTGCCATGGTAATTTATGTAATTTTGTATTGTATTATACACCTAATGCACAGCTGGTTTCGTAATGTAGATTTCTTCACTCTTGTTTTCACACAACCAAGTACTTATCTTTCCAATTATTTTCCATGGTCTCTGACTCTCTAGGCAGCATGATACTTGTGATTGCCAAGCTTCTGGAGCAGCCTGGGTGCATTCAAATCCAAATGTTAATGGTTTCTACTTCCTACATGGGTAAAATGGGAATTTTTCTTTTTCAAACGGCACAGCTCATTGTTCAATGCTTTTTGGTACCAAACAATGCTGCAGGAAGCATATGGAAAAGAGAAATATATTGGTTAGTTTGCTTGGGGTTTTTGTTTGTTTTTAATCGATCTATGTTTCAAAACATTCACACACACACACAAAAGTAGCAATCATTTCTTAACTGTCTTGGACTGAATGATGTTGTTTCAAAGCAATTGAAACAGTTTTCAATGCCAATCTGAGAATTTTCATGGGCTCAGCTAGACTAGACATCAACAGCCAGACAACTGGAAAGATAAAGATGGCTCTACACCAAGATTTTAATGCATTTGCTTTACTTTACATTTGATGTTATATATAAATATGCTAGAGCTAAACTGGACTGGACTGATTTGGAAAGAAATAGATACCCAGGTATCTCCATAGTATCTCAGACAGATTACTGAACTTGCCATCACCACACGCCCTCAGTCACAGTAGCAGTGACACTGGGGAAAATGGTTCTCTTGGAAGAGACTAGGCATATTTTTAAAGCTAGAGGTAAGTCAGTGTGAATTCTTCATTGTGGTATTTGCAAAGGAAAGATTAAGAGCTTCCCATACCATTGCACCATGTGAAGACACCAGAGTAGATTGTGAATAAAATAATTTGAGAATAAATGGCAACAGTGGTGCGGCTTTCTGCTGCATGGACCCTTGGATGGGGTGGTAGCTTCTCTAGGACTTCCAGGTTATCCATAAAAAGTCTCTTTGACAGAGCTGTTGGCAGAAGGCTTTTCACACTGAGAACCAGGATACGTACATCTTCAAGTACTCAACCCACAAAAAATAGACCAAAGAAAGGAATGAAAAAGACAAGACACTTGCTTCAATTTCTGCCATCTTCCAAGTGTTTTTTTTTTGTTTTGTTTTGTTTTGTTTTTGGGTTTTTTTTTTTTTTTTTTTATATTAGACCTGCTGTTAAATGGTTTAGAAATAGTTCAGTTTTGCATGGAGGCTTTCTCAGAGCTACTTCAAAGAACCGGAATAAACACAAAGCAAAAGAGGCCAAGGAATGCATACACCACCTATGCACCACCCACTGTGGTAATTGACTCAACAGAGAGGTACATAAAACCCTTATGCTATTTTTGAAAACAAAACAAAATGAATACACACACACACACACACACACCCCAACATAAACAATGAAGAAACCAAACCAAATCCCTTGGGAATTTCCATTTCACCTTTGTCCCCCTGAAGGGATATAAAAACCTGCGCGAGGCAGGGGGAAATCCCTTTTTAAAATCTGATGACTGATTGAGCATCTCCACACTGTGTACACCAGTGGGTGAAGAAGAGCATGAAATTCATTACTTTGGTGTCTGCACTGCTTTCTCTTGCTACTCTGAATTACTCTTCATTTTGGCTAATATACTGTTGCTTGCTAAGATCATCACTAACTGAATGATTTTCGTCCACCTGTCTGAAGAGGCATGAAAAGTAATGAATAAGCTAAGACATGCTCTCACCCCTAGAAAATGTCCTTTTCCAGGTCAAGGTTAGAGTCAGAATGGTAAGAGGTGTGTGTGATGGGAGCTTTTTTCTGTTGTAATTGATAGAAGACTAAGCAGACCAGAGCCTCTAGGGATGTTGGTCCATCACTGATAAATTGATACAAAATATTATTGAAAAGTTTGTTTTGTTACCATTATGCTAATATTTACTTAGTGGATATGAATTTTCATGAAATGCCTGCAATCCAGGGAAGTCTGCAATCCAGGGGAGAATGAAGCACTTTAAATTAATAAATAACAATAACAATGATGACATCAGGGTCAAGAGAAAGAAAAGCTAATGAAAAACATCACCTGAGCTCAGTCAGAGCACAAGTACGAATCCAGCTAGATGTCCATGGGGGAATTCTGGGAATTTAACAATTAAAGGCTGTTTCTCTAGAGAAGTGGGGCCCCCATCTTACTCGACGTTGCTAATGACGTGTAATTCATTTCACCTCTTCCCCACCTTTCAAAATCAAAGTTCAAGGGGCCGTAGCAGACAAATTTCAGAGGACAGGCATGCATACCTCTTGCAATGCCACTCATGCTCTTTAGGGAATAGCCTCATGTTCTGTTAATTATTGTACTTCTCTGGCATTATTATTCATGGACTATCATCTCAAAATACTTGATTTAGCAGTGGTTCTGGAACTAATACTAGTAAGTACAAGACTGTACCTCAGGTAAAACATGTTTTTTTCTTATGGGTACAACAGAGGGTAATACGACTCTTCACAATTCAGCCAAATTTTACCTTTTTATTTATTTATTTATTTTCCTTCCATGTCTGTAAGCAGAAGGCTGAATTTTGGTTAATTATATTAGTTTCCATATTGAAAGGGGATTCCAGTTCTGGGAACATAACATTGTGAACACCACAGGAACACAGCCCCAAGTGGTACAGACGCCATGTGACCAGCAGTGAACCAACAGGCAGAAGTGTGAGCAGATAAACTGGTCAAAGACAAGAATCCAGATGTTTAATAGAGGTAATGAGCTGGTTTTCTGCCTCACAAAGAGGTGATAACCACAGATGTGTGGAGACTTCTCTAGCAGGCAGGCTGGCAAACCTCTGTCCTGCCACAGCACTTGCTTGGATTGTGAGGTCAATTCATATTGAAGTATTTCTGCCTCAGAAAATGGAGGTCATGAGGAAAAATTAACCATCAAGTGGCTAGTAATTAATATCATAGTTTGCAAGGAGATTGTACACTTACTAGAGCATAAGAAACTGACCTTAATAACTTAAGTGACTGAAAGAACTTTCTTTTTGAAAGTTCTTGACATTAAATCATTGTTTTCTATGGAACTGAAAGGCCAAAGAATCAATGTTTTAAACTGAGTGAATTAAATGACATTTTAAAAATTAATTATTTTTTCATGCTTTTAGACAACTAAAGTTTTTCAAAGTAAAAAAGAACAAATTATGAATTTAACTGATTTTTTGAGTTTTGGTTGCTTTTTTGTTTGCCTGATTCTGTTATCTCATTTTAGGAATGAGAAAACTGGAACTTCAGTCTCACTTCACTAAATATTTCTTGTGAAATTGGGAAGTTTTTGCATCTGCATTTTGAACACTGCAGATATTTGTCTTTCTGTAACCAGGATCCAAATTAAGCTTCAGCTCTGAGCTTTTCCATTATGTAAGGACACACTCCAATAAGAGAGCATAGTCTTTCTTAAATGTGAAATTTTATCAAGTCTATTTACTTACTATCAGATGTTGAAATACATATCTTACAATTTTAAGAGCTTTAAATAAACATTCTCATTTTTATTTATAAAAAATTACTCAGAGTACATAAAAGCTTATAAGCAATTTTTAATTTGAAAAATAGGCTGGCATTCTATTAAGCAGCCAGCTGTATACAATCCTTCCATGAACTGCATTGAGAAAAATTTGGTTTTTATTTTATAAGCACATACATTCTTCTTCTGACTGAATAATAAATATTCTTTTAAATATATATATGAATTTTAGCAAGAAAACAAGAGAAAACACCTTTCTAAGTTTTTCAGTGGTCTTGGCATTTCCTTTACATATTGGATATCAGTGTGAAGAACAGATTACAATGCTTACCTCTCTAATGCATGTCATGAAGGATTTCACTGATATTCCCTTGTTGAATTGTCAGCCATTAAAAGTCTTTCCTAGTACATGCATTGTAGTACATTGTAGTTAGAGCTTTTTTTGTGTGGGATATTTTATTAAGGCAGAGCCATTTGGTAGATGTCAAAAAACATAGAATATATATTACAATTTATATATACCTATATATATATATAAAATGAAACAAGAAGTACAATTTAATGATATGTAAAACACGCAATGTATTTGTGAAAAGTATATGGCAATTAATACTATAGTTTTAGAACAATTTGTGCTGTTATAGCTTTAATTCCAAAAATATACACACTCTAATATGGTAGTTGTCATCCCAGATATATACATGCTGTGATAGTTGTCATTATAGAAATATACATACTGTGGTATCTGTCACTGTGAAATACATACTCAGTAATAGGTGTCAGCAATGAAATATAATAATGATCATAATGTCTAGCATTTTTCATCCTGGGTCCGAAAGAGTTTTAAAAATATAGTATCATGCCAAATTTTCAGATGGAGGAATTGTTGTCCAGAGAGGATAAGTGTTCTGCCCAAGGTCACGAAGGAGACCCACAGTGGAGGTGGGAAGGGAAAGCAGGTTTCTTTTCTTGGACATTATGCTGCATCTCATAAAAATTGGTCTGCAAGGGGAAAAAAAAAGGATATTCTGCCACAATGGCATCTGAGACTGTTTAGAAACTGGCAGGACTGGCTCAGCACCTTCCAGAATCAAGGCTCATTCCCCTTGAACAGAGATAACAGCACAATTCACAACAAATCATTTGTCTGACAAATTAGCTTCCTTCTACTTCCCAGCAGATTACAGCCTTCTCAGATTTATTTGCTATCTGACAGACTTTTCTCCTTTTTTTTTTTTTTTTTAAATTAATAAAATATTAGTAAATAATATTATATGTTTTTGGTGTTTTTGGAGGGTTTTTTTATTATTTTGGGGGTTTTCTTTTTCATAATTTTGTTTGTTTGTTTGTTTGTTTTTGGTTTTGTTTGTTTGTTTGTTTTAGCATTTTTGGTTTTGCTTATGGTTTTTCTTTTCTTTTGTTTAGATAGGGTACTTATTTGCAACTGGTCAGAGAAATTTCATAATATTAATAGAGTCTTCTTGACTGGGTAAAAAAGCAAGCATATCTCACTGGAAATATTTGCATCTTTAAAACTACTACTGCCAGAAGTAATAAGTGTTTGATAAACTCATTCTTGGCAGAAAAACTTGGTGTCTTGAACAGTCATAGAAAATTGAGTGTCAGAGAATTAATTCAAGTAGAAATTCACATAGAATTTTTTACAGTGTTTTTCAGACCCCAGAAATGAGATATATTAACTCCTAAGATTAGCCTCCACACAAAACCTGATACAATTAGGAGGGTTCAGCACAAGAAATGCTGATAGCAGAACATGAATATCTGCAAATTGTTAGAAAAGTAATAGGATTTTATAATAGCAATACTGCCATTACAAACCTGGTCATTGTTTAGGTCATGGTATGAGCATAACATGGAATGATATACTTATTTAAAATGGCCTTTGAAATTAGAAAATTTTCATTTTTGCTTCAACACAGAATAATGCTGACATGTGAACTCTTTACAAATTTGGAATAAAAGTCTTTCTCTCTTGGGACTCTAAAAATATACAGAAAGCACATGCTCATAAGACCACAAATTTCCAAAATAAATTCTTGGAGAATTTACAATATGAAAGTTTTGGTAGTAATTTGTCTACTAATGTTTTTTATATAATTTCTATAGAACTATTTATGTGCAAATCTCATTCTTTGCCCCTTTTCCATCCACATGCAAATCAGCAGTGAGTGAAGAGAAAACTGGCATAATGAGTCAATCAGCCAAAAACTTACTTCAGCTTTTTCTTTTCTGTTTTCCATTTTTAACTGTACAACATTTCTGAAATTGTTCTTATTTCTAGTTTATGTGTGTGTGGGTGGGTGTGGGTGGGTGTGGGTGTGTGTATATATATATATATATAAAACTTGCCTTACTGATGGAGACAATACAGTGACAATAGGAGACCATCAAATATTTTATGAAGTGATGACAGTGAAAACTAAAATGATATGAAAATGTTATCATCAGCAGTAACTGCAGAATTAAAATTTATGCACATAATGTCTCTTAAGACAAAGGAAACACCTGATGGGAAAAAAAAAAAAAAAAAGAAAATCACCTTAAAATGGAAAACATCACCGCATCTCTATATCTAGTTCCACAGAGATGCACTAGAATCTAGAACCATCCAGGAACATTTTACCCCAGTAAGGAAGGAGAAAATTCAACAATATTTTGAAGTTTCCAAGGCTTTACTTTTCCTGGGAGTGTTCTAGAAGGCTAAAATGGACATACTTGGTCTTTAGTGACTAAGGGAACTGCACATATTTCAAAATTATGTTGGCAGAATGCTGCAGATTAGTTGTGGGGTTTTTTTTCTCTCACAGTAACTCTTTGCTGAGCTTTGTTGATGTGTGAGATTTAAAAACCTAGTTTTCTTCAGGAAAAACAAAGTTTATTCAGCATACAAACACTGGGCACAACCTTAGATGACAAGTGAGCTAGACAACTTTCGGGTCTAGTGGGAAAAAAGAATGAGAAAAAGAGAGGAGTGGGGGAGGAAAGGAGATGGATCAGACATTTTCTCATCTCTGCTCTGAGTAATATTCATGCAAGGCCATGCCATCTTTGCACCTGTTTTTCTCATTTTCTATTCAGCTTGTCACATTTGTTTACAATTTGTCTTATTTTGTCATTTTCTTTGTGCTTTCTACTCTATGCCAAACACACTTGGAATTTATTTGCAATTCAAGAAATGTATTGCTGATGAAGTGGGACAGTTTTTGATGGGTACCCTAAAGGGAAAGGAAGGGACTTCTGTGCATAGCAGAGGTGAGAGAAGTGAGACAATAGTTGAGCAGAATCAAAATATTCTCCTTGCTCTTCCGTTGCAGTAAGGGGAGAGCATTTAATGCTTACAAGAAATTTAATCCTTCTACCATAAGCAAGGGACAAATGGAGATGAAGAATTATAAAATCTCTTTCATGCACCCATAAATTTGAAAATAATCTAACAAACTTTCATGGAACTGGGAAGACCTGTCACAGGCCCTTGTCCTTCCATGCATGCAGCATACAAGAAAATATTAAATAATTACTATTTTAATACATTAACATTCATATGTGGATGTTCTGAGAGATTTAAATATGTTTGTTTTGAAGCTGTGTTCTGCCTAAAAAAAAAAAAAAAAAAAAAAATTAACAACAACAACAAAAACTAGATGACACCCCAAACAAATGAATAAAAAGGTATAGTGTGCAAAAAGCCAAATCCCTAGTGGTATTAATTCATTTAAAGTCACAAGAGATAAGCCAGTTTTACACTAGAGATGGACCAGGTCCATAGGATTTAACATATTCCAAAAGAATCTGGAAACTATTTCTATTAATGTGGTTCTCTAGCATGTGCTAGGTTTCAGCAAACAACTGCTTTTGTTTTCAGAGTTTATTTTAGGAATCAGTCACAGATTTTATTATTGAATATAAAGGTAACCAGATCTATAGTGTAACATGGTAAATGAAGTAGTAAGTGAATTCATGTTTGGTAATTTCCCACTGTAATTAGTATGCATTAAAAATGGTGCTTTGCTCCACATTACACTTTTTTTGTATGCTATAATAATAATATTAAGTTTACACTAAAGTCTGGTTTTGTGCATATCTGTCTGCATCATTCCGACCTCTGTGCATACATGACACATGAGGCTGGTTGAAGGGTTATTTTACAGGGTCATTCAAAAATTGTGGCCTTGGCCTCCCGTGATCATTTCTATTCATCTTTTTGTGAGAGCCATGGCAGGGTGAGTGGGGTCACTTCCAGAGCACATGGCCACATGCCAGTAAGGCTCAGTGAATTCCTTCCCTCTGAATTTCCTCTGCACGTTCAGCTAGCTAAATTATGTTTCCTTAGTGTTAACTTGACCCAAACCTGCAGAAGCCAATGAATGAAAACACTCACATCTGTCTCAGAGAGGGCCAGACCCTCAAATTGCTGTTGGTCATTTCACCCCAGAAGCAGTTCTCCTGTCTTGTTCTGAGTTTATAATTTTGCTGTCTTTCATGCACCTGGCAATTTATTCAGATTAAGGATGCAGCATCCCCTCTGCTCTCTCCCTTTAAATGAACATGAAAGTACACATATGTCATGCAACATGTAGCAACATTAATTTGGCTGCACAAGGCAGCATAGAAGCTCTTTACTGACTCCTTCTCCTTTGTTGTGGTCGTCTCGTAGCCCAGCCCAACATTAAGTAAAACATTGTGCTAAGGAAAATTAACTTTGGTGGGGATTTCTTGGTTACTTTTCAGTGTTGTTCTTAATACCAGATTTTGCAAACCATTTCTGTCTAAAAACAGTTGAAACTTCTGTTCCTTCAGTAATGAATACCTCAAAGAAGCAGAATGCATCTCAAGATGATGCATATGCTGGATGTATTTCTGATCTTACTAAAGGATCTGAAGATATTTATCTGGTTCAGAACATATGTGAGAGATCCAGAAAATAAGGCTGGATTTTAATGTTACTTGAATAAATTTATTATTATTTAAACATGTGAGGTTTTGTTTTTTTTTTTTTTTTTTTTTTTTTTTTTTTTTTTTTTTTTTTTTTTTTTTTTTTTCTCTGAGGTAGATCTAACTTAGTTTGGACTGGAACTACATGACCTTTAAAGCCTAACTAAATCATTCTGTTATTCTATGAGTGTGTTTTTGTATATATTTATATATTATTTAATAATTCATATACATGCAGACATATATATATACATTCAAAGTTTATATTTTAAAATGCCTAAATTCAAAACATGTCAGAAATAGTATATGACACATCATAACGTATATTTAGTTCATTATGTCATTCACTATCTATTAAGTGTCATTTAAAGAATGAAGATATTACCACTGCTTATTGTTATTTTGATGGTTGTTTTATTACCTTTTTATTTTTATTACAGCACTTGTCCTGGTTTAGGGAAAATTTGGGAGGAAACTTCCAAATGAGGTTCTCCTGAAGAAGCAAACTCAAATTGGCCCCTCCTTTGACTGGTCTGGGAAAAAAAAATCCTTAGAGGAAAGTAAAAAACTATTTATTTACCAAACAAAGTGCTCACAAGCATAAAAAATGAATAATATGAGACAATAAAACCCCTCATCCCTCTGAGGTGAGATGGCAAACTCACAAAGTCCTTGTTGTGGGTAGCTCAGCTCGCTCAGTCTCTTATCAGTTTCCTCCAGTGCTGGAAAATGCCATCTTGAGCCCTGGTGGGCCACAGGTGTGAGATCCAGGTGTCTCCCTAGGTTTTTCAGATTTGAACAGTCCCAAGAAAGGGAGAAAAAAAACACTCCAGGAAATTCTCTGCCTCAGCCAGCTAAAAACTAACTAAAAGCACAGGAGATCTCTGTCCCACTGTCTGTTTGTGCTTCAAATGAACACACTCCAGGAGCCGGAATGTGGAGGAGTGAGGGCGGCTTCTGCAAACAAACTCAGTGCTTCTTCTATCTCTCCCCTTTGCTCTCAGAACCCATCTTAAGGGTACAGAACACAATACCCAACACAAGCAGAACAGGCAACTGGGGATACAAGTATCACAAAGTCACCCTAAGACACAGCGTTATAGTATCTATTTTGTTTTCTCATCCCAGAACACCTATTTTTAGCTCACTTAAATTAAGATATATGAAGCAGCTGAAGATCCATAAAGTTACAGAAGGATGAGCATGAATGATTTGCTATAGCAAAATAGTTTGGCATTAAGCAACAGAGAAATAAGAAGCAGGGGTCCTAGGAGGAGAGTGGGAAATACCCTCTGGAAGCCACCAGTGCAGAAACCTGCAATTTGCCTCTTCAAAATAAAACAGCTGAGGAGTGCAGGTCTGCAGAACAGCATTCAGTGTGGAATAAGAAAAAGTATTTTGCTGGTCTGTTCCTGTTTTTTTTATTGAAATCTCGGGAATTGATTTAATAAGATCACATTTAAAAGAAAAAGAAAAAGAAAAAGAAAAAGAAAAGAAAAGAAAAGAAAAGAAAAGAAAAAAAAAAAAAAAAAAAAAAAAAAAAAAAAAAAAAAAAGAGAGTGAAAAGCTAAAAGCTAAACAGTTACAAAATACCTACATTTATAGTAAGTCAGGAGAGCCAGGCCAGTTCCATGTCTCAGTTCTAAATTGTTACACAGTCTTAGGAGACCTATCATCTAGTAAAACCAGGAGAAAAGAAAGTAACCTAATCCAGAGTCTGCTTCTTCAGATTTTTTTTTTTTTTTCTCTTAACGGTAAAAGCAATAGCAATGCACAATCATTAAAAATATACATTGCACTACTGAATGATGCATCATTCATCCCACAGTTTAGCAGTAAATGGGAAGGGTTAAAGGAGTTTCAAATAGCTCCCCTTTTTTTTTTATTTTTTTTTTATTATTTTTTATTGTTTGGGGTTTTGTTTGTTTGTTTTGTCTCTCAACCAGGAGCTGGAGAACATTTCAATAACATTTTAAGATGCATACATGAATTAATGGGACTCTCCCTATAGTGCAACGTGGGCTGCAGCACTGCCCAAAATTTTTTACACCCATTCTTCCTCTGATACAGAAATGATTGTGCTGTTCTAGGTCTGCATTGCACTGGGGTCAGCAAGGATAATAATAATAGCTTCTACTAGTTTTAAAATACAGGATTGACCCCCTTATCTGCCTGCTTCTATAAGCTTGCCGTATTAGGAAGATACTCTGGAGAACATCTATACAATCTCAAAAGGATCTATCTCCATTGACTTTTTTTTATCTAATAATAAAATGATTTAATCTGTAATTCACAGCTATTTCAGAGATTATATTTTCTCCCCATAAAACAAACTGAAACAGAAAAGTTTTTTTGTTTTTTGTTTTTTGTTTTTTTTTTTTTTTTTTTTTTTTTTTTTTTTTAAAAAAAAAAGACCTCCCTAGCTCTTCATATTATGATTTACTTTCTCAAAAGACATCTCATTCTTTTCCTCTTGACCTGAGTATTTCTACCTGTTGTTGGGCATGGACCCAGATATTTTCTACCCTCCTAACTCATGTTGTTAATTTATACTGTCTGTCATATAATACTTAATGCTTCAGCTTTACTTTACCTGCCATTTAAACCACAGTTCTTTCTTTGAATTCTCTTTTATCAAACACATGTTAATTTCCTTCTTTTACCTTCTGTGTCACTGCCTCCCCTTTACTCTAGAGAATTCTCAGGGCCAAAAGTTATGCCTTTGCTCCTGAGCATTAGGATATTTTACAGACACCCTTATTCTTCAGACCTATTCATCTTTATTTTCATTGAACAACAGCACTGCAAACAAAGTGTGAGACAACGCAGCTGAATGATTGATGCTCTCCAAGTCCTGAGTTTCTTTTCTTCCTTTATTCGCACAATCACCCTTCTGAGTTAAGGGTTTCGGTTGGTACCTGCCATGGTGACTAGGAAAACAAGGGTAAGCTGCCAAATCCAGCAACAGTTTTCTTGCTCTCATATTGTATTTCCTTATCAGTTGTGACAATATGCCACAATTAATGATAGCAGAAATACCTATGTTTGATACCAGATGCATCATACTTAGTGGTGATGGATTAGCAATCAAGAAAATTAATTCTGCCTTTACAAAATAACATCTGAACTTTGAAGTTAGACAAAAGCTTTATAGAGTAATGTAGATAAAAATTCTCCTGGAAATGGCATAACTGTGTTTCCATTTTACCTACATATCTGGTCCTGGACTAAGCTTTAACAGAATATTATATTTCCCAAGAAAATGCAAGAATCATTCACTAAAATTGAATTTCAGGTAACCCTGTCTCAGATTAACACTGTATGTATATTAGTGCCCATAAGAAGAAGTCTGACAACAGAATATGATGCCTTGATCACATCCTGATCTTCTGGATTATTTTGGATAAATATCTACAATTATTTTGGGTTTTAATGTAAAAAGAAGATTAAAAAAATTCCTTAGCTCATTAATTACCTTTTTGATTGAAAATTGTTAATAAATTTGAACACTTTCCATATTATGGAGACAACTATGCTTGTACGTGGATAGTTAGAATAACAAAAATCCAATCATGGAAAATGTTATTCTGTCAATCAGGGCATTCTCTTTACTTCATATTTCATATTTTCTTTAAACATGCACATACAGAACAAGGAACGCTGGAATTTAAGACGGTTTTGAGCATTGATTTATCTAAGTTTCACTAAATACAGATAACTTATCTCACTGGAAAATTTCATAGCAGCTGTCATTGTAGCCTAAAGTTATGTATAATATATTTGTTTCCAGATACCACTGTGATCTTATATATTTGAATTTAAATAATGAATGTTATGACCCTTTTAATATCTATAACACATATTAGATATTTTTAACAGGCTGAAACTCCTTGGAAGATCATTATCCAATCATGATGTTGGTATTGAAACCTAAAAAATGTCATATTGCTCACTTTAATTCTTTAGTTTTGATGCCTTCAGAGGCTACCTAGGACAGAGGCTAGACAGTGTTGAAGGAATAAAGTTGGCATTTATTAAAAGGTCTTCAAAGGATACACCTTGGGCAGTACAAGAGTCCGACCATGGCTCCACCCAAGATGGCTGATGGGTCCCACATTTTCACAATTATATAAGTTTTGCTCCATTTACATATTGGCGTTATCCAATTGAAGCTTCAGGTTATGAAGTCCCATCCTCCAAGACTGCTCTCCTCAATTCGCTGTTGTCTATATTTTCTGGGCCTGAAACTGCAATGATGTCCCCTTTGTTCTCTGATTGGAAAAGGATTTTGTCTAACTAAACTGTGAAGAGAACTTGCTAACACTTTCGGTGAAATTCAGAGTTATACACTAATGCAGCACAGAATCTGGAAAATGTGAAAGCTAAAACTTAAGCACCGTAGGCTTGCTGCCTTCCTTTTGATAGAAAGGCTGGAATTCTTTTTTATCTACTTTCATATAGATACATGCTAGATATCAGCACTGCAGGCAGCCATTCCTCATTGTCTTTGGTTTTAACATTAAACTAGCAGTTTAGGGAGGGAATAACATTTAGAGTTGGCAAAATTTATACATATGCTTGAGGATGCAAGACATTTTTCCTGTCCTTGGCAAGGGATGAGGGGTTGAAAATAGATGAGGTCTAAGGTCTTTTCCATCTCAAACCATTCTCCAATTCTCTGTTCTTATCTTATATTGCATTGACTGCAATAACTTGACTTCCACTGCCTATAAAGGTTTGTGGCTTCTTCCTCCAGTTACACCTCCAGATGAACCTCAATTGTTCTATATCTGAAATTAAAGAAATATCTGTTTATCAGGTTGAGATGGGTAGAAATACACCAACACAAATGCAGCAAATGAACGGAATGTGTTATATTCAGGATTTTTTTAAACTAAACATGATTTTACAAATAAACTGAAATCTGTGCTTGTGTTGGAAGTTCTAGGAAGCAGCAGAAAGAGTTTATATTGTAATAGAGAACTGGTGAGACAGAGAGATTTTCTACTTATTAAAATAAACACCTGAAAATAGAAGACTGAACAAGTGGATGTGAGGCTTTGGCAAATAAGAGGGCTCATCTTCTGTTTCAGATGAGCTTTTGGAAGTAGTACTGCATGAAGATATAGTTCCCTTTAGCAAACAGTAACATGAGAATTGAGTGCTTGAATTTTTCGTATTGTATCACTTCATAAATATATTTACTTATTTATTCAATAAAAAAGTCATAAAAATATATTTTATTATTTCCACTTCCTGACATTTATTTAGTCAGAGGTCACTTTTAGGTAGACACACAATGGTGATGGGAAATTTCTAAAAGAGTTTCCAATCACCATAAATGCTAATAGTTTTTACCTACTGGAGGGTTGTTTATAGCCGTTTATTTTCATAACTGTAGTCCCTAAGTCTGGCTCTGAGAAACAGCAGGGTTGATAAACCATGAAAGAGCAATTTATGGAAGACCCTGTAACCTGGATTGCTGGAAAGAAAGTGAAGTAAAGAATTTAAAGAAATGACCACTATTGATTGCCTCATACACTGGATGGCATTTTGCCTTCATCTTCAGGGTAATTGGACAGGGGGATTACAAATCCATAGCAATAGAAGGCTTTCCTTACTAGACAGTTAATGCACTATAAATCAGCTAGTAGGAATAGCTCCTATGTTGCACCCTGTGTTTTCATTCAACTCATTTGCACTTCAAAGCTGAAGTCGATAATTCAGCTCCAAGTAGGTGTAATTGGGGGATATTTACCTATTGTAGAATATGAATACAAGCTGAGAAAATCTTTAAATTCATTTGCACAGTACATTACCAGTCAGATCCTGGTACTTAGACACATGGTCCAGTCTACAGCCGAAGTCAAGACGTGAACTTGGAGGTGCTCATAAATCCCACAAGGTTTGTGTGCTGTTGCCAAACAGTTCTCACTATTGCTGATCAATTGGGTTTTTTTCTGAAGTGGTAAGTATAGGCTCTGTTGGTTTGTTTTTGGCTTTTTTTTTTGATACCCAATAAGCAGTCCCTTCTATGCCTTGTCTTTGTCTGGGTGGATGAAGGTAAGTCTCCTGAACCCCTTCTGTGGTGGTGCAGAACTGTTTTATGAGGTTTTTATAAGAAGTTTATGTTATGGTTCATTTCACTGTATCCCCAATATTGCAACCCTTTTGTGTTGTCGGTATAACAAGGTGTTTTGTGTCAGTCCTCCCACCCTCCTCACTCTGTGGCAGCCTGTCTATCACTTTGAGGGGCCCTCCCAGGCTGCAAAATCTCAGGGAGAGGGCTTCAGGTGATAGGCCCCCTGGGGGGGAATTCTTTTAGCTGTGGATTTTAGTGGTCCAAGGCTTGGGGGTGGGCACACCTTGTTACCCCCTGAATCCCCTGATTTGTTGTCTTGTGGTACCCCCCTTGGAACCCCTCCCCCACTTATAGGGGGCAGGAGGGAGGAAAAAACTCTCTCAGCATCTCTCTCTCAGCCCCTCAGCGTCTCAGCTCTCAGCTCGGAGCTCTGAGCCTCTCTACTCCTCAGCTCTTGAGCTAATAAACATCTTTTAACCTGCTAAGCTGAGAGCCAGCCTTTTCTCTTCTGCCGCTTTTGGCTGTCGGGTCCAGCTGCTGAGCCGAGAAGCCGAAACGAACTGGGACCTTCTGTGCCTGGGTTGACTCGAGCTAGCCAGAGGTCATCTCCCACCTGGAGCGGGACGGAACCAGACACACACTTCTGTTCCAGCATCCTGCAGGAGGTAGGATACAAGACAACTCTGGAAAGGCACAGCCGAGCTGCTCAAATCATAAGTCAGTGATTGGTAAATTTCAGCCAGGTTTGAAATAAAGGAATATGAGTCAATAAGTAGATTTTTTTTTTTTTTCTTTTCACCCATCATTT
This sequence comes from Delichon dasypus, assembly GCA_037837765.1. Lineage (NCBI taxonomy): Eukaryota > Metazoa > Chordata > Aves > Passeriformes > Hirundinidae > Delichon > Delichon dasypus. Next base: position 67,939,106 of record JBBAXF010000004.1, on the reverse strand, counting down.
TTAATGGTACTTCTGCCAAACAAAACACCCATCATAACAGGGATGAAAAAAAAATTACCTAATGTGCCTACCCATATGCTCCCTCCACACATACACACTCATGAACACAGATATTAGATTACCTGGTCTTGTGCAGTACCAGGACAACATTATACTGCCAAACATTCTTTTGTGAGCCCTTTCCTTCCTGCATTATGTCACAGAACACAGAGAAATATGTATCCTTTTCAGTGCAGCTTGCAGTTTTCAATGAAGAGAATGCACAGGCAGTTTTATCATTCTCATCTGGCTCCATTTTTTACTGTGATAAAAAATGGAATTGAGGTTAGGCAGAAATGGTCTCAAGTAACAGCTCCAACAGAAGATGAGGTGGGATATCTTTTCCTCTGTAATGATGCTTTTCAGTATTGTAATGTTTCTCAGGATTAGGGGATGAGAAAGAAGAAGATAATAGCACTTTATTCCATATTTTATAAATGGGAAATGAAGTTCTTCAGCTCAAACATCATAACTTTGCCTCAGATCCCAGATTTGCACCAGTACAATATGAAGCTCACTTTAGCCATTATGGCTGGTACCCAAATATTAGTTTTAAACAATCTGCTCTATTTGCTGGCTTTTAAGATTTTTGTTTGTTTGTGGGGTTTTGTTTGCTTGTTTGTTTTTGTTTTGATCTTGTTGTGGTTTGGTTTGGTGTGGGTTTTTTTGGTTTTGGGTGTGGTTTTTTTTTTTTTTTTTTTTTTTTTTTTTTTTTTTTATGTGTGGGGTTTTTTTTGTGTTTTTTTTGTTGTTGTTGTTGGTTTTTTTGTTGTTTATTTGGGGTTTTTTGTGGGTTTTTTCCCAAGAGAACTATAGCTTCCAGTGTCATGAAATCAAGGTTGAGTGGATAAGTAATTATAAACATATATTAAAAAAAAAAAAAAAAATACTGTCAGCCACACGTAAAAAAATGCTGTATTGTTTGAAAAATATTCCACTATCTATTAGAGATTGCTAGATTCTTCAAATCTTGGAAGCTATTTTGGTGTATATATTTTGTTTGGTTTGTTATTGTTTTGTTTTGTTTTGTTTTGTTTTGTTTTTTCTTGCACATATACCTACATCATTCCAGGCACAAAGCAACAGATCTGATTTTAAATAAACCTAGGTTACACGGCTATATACCCAGTTTGTGCTCAAGTAGGGTCCTAACAGCTTGTTACAGAAAGGGAAAGTATGCTCTCTTACTTAAGAAATGGATTGTCACCTTCCTGGTTGCATTTGTAAAATATTTTCTTAAAACCAACTAAACCCATTTTTTAACATTTAAAAATCCCTTAATTTGTTTGATTAATTTGCATATTTCCTGGTTTTGCTGTTTTGATTTTTTAAAAAAAAAAATTTTGTGTAATCTACACTTTACATGACACCTCACAACTTCCTTGTTTAAGAAGTATTTCCATAGGTATAATAGATGACACAGTATATTATAGAATATTGCTTTAAATCATATTCTGTGTCTCCTCAACAGCCTCAAATCAGGTAACTTTCTCAACTTCCTTGAGAGACTATTTCAAGCCTAATAGCCCTAGGTAATAAGGATCTCCTCCCCAACATCACACTACAATTTTTCATTTCTTTGCTGTGATGATTTACTGGTTATCTGACCATCATTTAATTATAGCTCCTCATTTTGGTGTTTTCAAACTTTAGATATTTGAAATGTCTGATCAGACTTCATATTGGAAAACTTTGGCTCAATACATGGTTATTAGGCTGAGGTTTCTTTATAAAGTTCCAGGGAAACCACCAGTGAATGTCTAAGAGAAGTGTAGACAACTATTTGTGATCCTCAGTAGTCATTGAGAAAATATGTAAACATCTCTTCAAAGCATTGACTTCCAGTGATATTGCCAAAACTATTTTAATACACACTAATGCTTATAAGGAACACCTAAATTCCTATCTCCTATTTCTAAAAATTCATAATTTTTAATCAGTTATGCACACAGCTGTATTAAGTTGGTCTGAACTCTTCAGCAGCTCTTTTTTGTTTGTTTGTTTTATCCCAAATCTTTAAAATTGCTTTTAAAGACAATTAAAATCTACAATCTATAAAGAGATCCTGAGAAGGAATAACTCTTTGAGGCACTGTGCTGGGAAGCAACACTTACTTTACTGCCATCTTTACTACAGAAATGCAACATTTTATTATTTTTCGTCTTTTGTTTAAACAGCATAGATTTGAAAGCTATATTTCAAGAAGCAGGAATATGTTTGTAGAATGTCTCTTTGCTCCTAAGCATCTGCTAGAACACCTTTTAAAACCTTTCTCCAGTCTTCTAGAAGAAAACAAAAATAATTGTCCAAACACATGCACACCCTCAAACACACCCCCACAAAAAAAAAAAAAAAAAAAAAAAAAAAGGGAAGAAACTATTCCCTCCAAACCAAAACCAAATATCTCTTAAGTATCTCTTTAATAATCAGTAGAAACATTATGCTAGAACTCAGTGATGGATATCTTCAAATAACAAAAAACATATAAAAAGTTAAAAAACTCCTTACTTTGATACTAACCTTGAAGTCAGAAAACCTCGCTTCTGGCTAAACTCTGATACTGCTTTACTCTGATACCATGACTATTTCATCTCCCATATTTTATTCAGTTTGAGTATAAGTTCATTGTACCAACAACAATTCTTCCATACATAGAGTCTAGAAAGGTTCTAAACTTGACTAAGGCCACTGGATACTGTTATAATAATCCATTATTCTTTTGAAGTAAGGTTGACTGGCCTCATGGACCTTCCCAGCCATCAGCTCAATGAATAATGATTGTCCCATGTCAATCAGTACCAGTTTGCAAGAGGGTTTTTTTTAAGAAATGAAAAAGGCTAAATTCATAGTGAATGTTCTCTGCATAAAGTGATGTGACCAGCATTACCCTGATCATTTTTATTGCCCATCTCTCCAATGTACTGATGGAATCGTTATATGTGCAAAACTGTAGCTGGCATTTTCCTTTGCTATCTCTGACAAGCTCTTTTGTGTCAATGCCATTGCTTTTCAGGGATGCACAGCCAGTGTTCCCTTTTGTAGCAAGGATGTTTCTAACTCACTCTTTGATGTATCCAGAGATAGTGTCACACATACTGACACTTCGTACCACTCAGCAATGGAGTTTTGTCCAAAGCTATTTGACATTCTGCATCTTGGTGTTGTCTTCAAAGGTTTTGCTTCATGTTTTTTCCTATCAGGGTTGCATTTAGCATCAATTTTTTAATATATTTATTTATGTATTTATTAATTTGTTTACTAAATTGATACCATGTTTTATGCCATGAACAGATGAGGAAAGTGCTCCTGTGCCTAACTTCTAGTCCAGCTTCCTCACAGAAATCTGTCCCTGTCCAAAGAACTGACTCACAAACTAAGGAAGGATGACGCTTAGAGATTAATTTTAAAGATTTTAACATGTTAAAGATTTTTTAAAGATATGAACAGTCAGTCCCTTGTGTAAACAATGCATTTAGTTTACAACTTCTCCATAAATCAAGGGCATGTCTTTCCCAGGATCCATTTGAGGACCTGCAAAAGCCTTCAGATAATATAAGTTTCTTAAATGCCTCAGCTGGGTAGCAGAAGAGGTGAAATCAAGCAATTTAAAAAAAAAAAAAAAAAAAGGAAATAAAGTTTTTTAAGGAATCAGCTTAAACACACATTAAAAAAGTATTACATATGTGTGATGAATACGACAGTTATCTCTTTGTCATGTTAGCATTACATTGGGAGCGTCCATAAATCAAGAGTCTCATTTAATTATTATTTTTATTTTATCAATCAATGGTACTTTTTGGATCAGCTTTCTGCAGAAAATCATATGTAAATGCAATAGAAGCAAAGGAAAAGAGACAGTGATTGAGTAAAACTGCAGCTCAATTATCTGGCTTATCCACAACTGATTTCTTATGTGGCTGCAGAGCAGATAATTGTCTGTTTCTTTGTCTCCAAAACTTACTACCAGCTCACTCTTGTGAGTTTGAACTAGATTGAGAATGAGTTATACTCAGGCAAACATGTCAAAAAGAAGGCTCATTTCTGGCTCCTGGGTCACAGGTCACAGCAGTGGGAAGGAACAGCGTCACAGGTCTGCACAGCTTGCTCCGTGTTGCCATGTGTCAACATGCTTCTCAGGCCAGGCAACCTGTCACTAAGATCTGGCTTTGGTGGAGCCATGGGTCACTGGGAAAGCCTGTGGATCTCTGTCTAAACAATGGGAGAACACTATGGCATGTCTCCAACTGTACAATAATTTCATGCCTTTTCCCTGATGATCTATTAGGTCTCACATGCTGGGAGATTAAAAAACAAAAACAAAACAAAAAACAAAAAAAAAAAAAAAAACCACACAAAAAAAAACATAGATACCAATGCCATTGATACTGGTTTTGTCTGCCTTATATAGTTCAGGAGAATTGATTGTTGCAAGAAGTAACAAGCAGCCCCTGAGTTTGGTCATCACTGACCCCAGCAAGGCTAAAGGATATTCTGGATCTAATGATTTGTTAAAGAGATGAAGGCCATTTCATTCTCAAATGTATAATTACGCAGTGTTAAAATTACATTGTGTTAAAATTGTGTCTCTAGGCACATTCACACAATGAGCATGGCACAGGGGATGAAAATTCAGGCACCAGAGCTGACTACGACTGTAAGCAATCTTTGCTGCTTCAGCTACTGAAAAGATGGAACTTATAACTTAGGCTCAGTGTTGTGCTAATGGAACTTCTTGGACACAACCAAATGGGTAGGAGCTGTGCTGCTTCAAGTTGAGTTAGGCTGCATACTTTTAAAACAAAAAAACTGAGAACATCATAGAAATATGTTAGAAAACAGCTTCACCAGAAAGTCTACCCATTTCTGAGAAGTTTGTTCTACAATTCTCCTGGAATGGTCCTCACTGCCAGTGTGACTCACTGCTAAACATCCCTCTGTGAGCCTGAGCCACAAAGTATGTGAGTTAGTTACAGTTCCTGATTGTGGTAATTGGTCCTTATTTCAAGCTATAAAGACTTCTGCTATTTTTCTTTCAATAGATTACCCTGATTTAAATCTGGTATCAACTGTAATAGCAGGCAGACACCAGCAGAACTAAAGGACATATCCGAGTTCACTGAAGGTTACTTTAAAATGTGTGCACATGCTGATCACTTCTCTGAACCACCCCAGGGTCTCTCCTATTAACCCTGCTCTGGATGAGGACTGGGACAAGGCATAATTGTGGTCTGTATTTAGAAACAATCCAGCTTGTATAATTTCTGCCATTTCTCCCTCTCGTCCTTTTATCATTCATAGCATTTGCATGAAGACAGGATCTTCATTTCAAAGGATTCCATCTGCTCTGGCTGCTCATTCTCTTTCTGAAGTTTTAAAACTCTATTTGCAACAACATAATCCTCTCACCACAGCAACCTGCAGTGAGGTCACAAGTGGAGGATTGTGACTTCAGGTGGGGAAATGAGCAGCAGGAGCAGATGAACTGTTAAGAAGCAGAGATCCCATTTTCATTGCAAATGCCCTTTGCAATAAAGAATGAGGCTAGGAAAAGGCAGCCAAGGGAGGACACTGAAGCAGAAAACCACGCACACAGAAAGCATATTCAAATGCTTTAAACAGTTGCATATGGTGAACTACCTCTTGGAAGAGCAATAGCTTGAGATGTTAAAAAAATCACCTATTTCAAATCATGCTGACAATTAAGAATGAATAAAATAATAATATTAAAAAAATCCAACTCTTCCATAGAAGCTATAATTTTCTTTCTGTTTCTTTTTTTTTCTTTTCTTTTCTTTTCTTTTCTTTTCTTTTCTTTTCTTTTCTTTTCTTTTCTTTTCTTTTCTTTTCTCTCCTCTCCTCTCCTCTCCTCTCCTCTCCTCTC
>JBBAXF010000004.1:67768107-67933086 GCA_037837765.1 Delichon dasypus | reverse complement strand
AGAAGGGGTAGTAAAAACTGATGAGCTTTGATTTTGTGTTCTTGCACTGTGTTTGACCTAGCATTAATATGTGGAAACTAACACCTCTAAAAGTGAAATACACATTTGTTTAAAAGGTAAATAATGGTTTTCTTTTTTTTTCTTTTTCCCCCTTGAGTAGAGCTTTCCACATATACTAGTAAATGCAGTGTTCCAGTGGTGTAGGTTTCAAGCTTGTAATAATGGGCAATGCACATTAAAGAGCAGGAAATACTGAGTTTAAAGAGTAGCCTGAAGTCCTAGAAACATCCACAGTGGTAGATTTGATCCCCTTTATAACACTTGAGTGAATTAATGAGAAATAAAGGAAGGAGAAATGACTCATCAGAGAAGCCAGCATGAAAACTACTTTTAATTTTAAAAAAAACAAAAAACAAAAAAAAAAAAACCAAAAAAACACAACACAAACAAACAAACAACAAAAAAAAAACCAACCATAAGAAGCTTGTAAAAGCATTAACCCCAACATATGGAAGATCCAAATAAATGATAAAAAAAGAATATGAAAATCTTTTCTCTTGGTCTGAATATTTATCAAAATAATAGGGAGGGGAAAAAAAAAAAAAAAAAAAAAAAAAAAAAAAAAAAAAAAAAAAAAGGCAGCTCAAGTAAGTGTGAAGGCCCATGAAGACTCTAAATATATCTTGAACATGACAAATATCAAAACTCCTTCTTTCCCTCTTTCTGGGATCAATGAACAAAAATGAAACTCAGAATATCAGTTGTTTTTGCCACGACTGAACAAGAAATATATCACATAAACACATCACAAGATCTACCTTCTTGCCTGGTGCCCTTGAAGAAAATGTCTTTCTTATTATTACTTTTCTTATTAATTTCAAGATAAAGAACCTTGTATAAAGATCTTTGTGGAATATTTTCTTCCCATCCTAAAATCTGCATTGTTTTGCAGCATAAATCTGATATGTTTAGAATGGAAATGAAAAAGTACTGTCCAGGTGTTAAAAAGCTATGTTTGATGTCCTGGTCCCTAGAAAATAATCCAAGCCATGGAATTTTTTTTTTTTCCTTTAATTTTTTTCAGTGGTAATGAGGTGGCCTTTCAAAGGCAAGTTTTCTCTGTCTTGTCGGTAGAGGCTTCTTTTTGTGTGTGTGTGTGTGTTGTTTTTGTTTGTTTGTTTGTTTGTTTGTTTGTATACATACAGCAATTAAATCAGTATTGATAGTGACATTTGAATGCTGTATCTCTTTTCCTCAGCTGGAACTGTGCTACCATTTCTTCCTGCGGATAATTTCACAGTAAACTGTTGAAAGCCTATAAACTTACATATTTTCTTTGACACTGAGTCTGCAAGAGTCATGAACATTCATGAACCTTCTTCTTTTATAATGAAGCTAGTTTGTTCACTAACACAACAGTGAATTACCAAAAGTAAGGCACAAAGCAATAAGTTAGCAGGACATCTTCTTCTGTCTTGGAAGAATGTGTTTTTTTGGAAGTTTTTGGGTTTTTTTTAAATTTTATTTTTGTAAGGCAACTTCTAAAAAGTAATTGATTTCTTGGCTTTTAAGCATCTGTTCCATGAGTATAAATAAATGTCAGTACATACTTATAAAATTTTATGCTCAAGAGTACACTGACACCTTTTAGAGCCATGTAAAAGGTAGCTTCTACCCCTTGACACAAAAATGTAGTTCACTGTGCTAGGAATTACTGCTTGAAACCCAGGAATATTTCACTGGTAGAAATTGAAGGTGTTTTTTTGACAATGTATCAAAAAATGAATATAAGTATCTGAAGCTGATCTAGAAATACAGATAGAAGAGTTAGGTTCATAAATGCATTTTCTCTCCAAAAGTGGTTATGTATTTTTGAAAATCCGATTAGGCACCTCCCTGTACCTTTCCAACCCAAACACAGCTGTAAATCTGTTAAGCCCTTCTTACAAGAATCTGAAAAATATCCATCATGTAGTTACTTCCACTCCAATCCATGAACATTCCTAAATTTCCCATAGACAGATTAAACAAATCTCAGATTTTACATCAGGCTGAGATGACACTTCAAGGGGAAAAAAAAAAAAAATAAGGAATTCTGTTGTTGGGAGAAGACAACAACAACAACAAAATGTCAAAGCAAACAAATACCACACACAACCCAAAAAAAAAAAAAAAAAAAAAATCAAGTTTAACTGAAAATATTTTTTATAAATGCATATTTGTCTACTTATCCACCCCTCTTAATAATCTTTTTGCAACGACCTGATGTAATGATGTTAGAATATTCAGGACCTAGCTTTTATAAAACACAATAATAAAGGAAGTGAGAATGCACCATTTGACTCTCTAAGGAAGAAGTAGTCATAAAAACTCAGCTGTTAGGAGAAATGAGAAAATCAGCGCTGAGATCCAAATTTTATTAATGTCTTGTGTTCAGTAAAATCTTCAGTCGGAGCTCATCTCTTGCCAGAAAGCCCAACACCATGCCACAAAACTGTGGGAAACCAAGCATCACATGTTCCTTCATCAGGGGATGATAGGTTTTTCCTCTGTTTCAGCTTGTTCAGGACTGTTTCTAGATGTTTTCAAAGCTGACAGAGCAGTTTTAATCAACGATCTTTGTCTTTTGCTTCTGTTCTGTATCTCAAAAAGGTTCTGCAAGGGTCCTCCTGAGTAGTATTGTTTAAGAAAATATAATTGTCAAAAACATCTCATCTTTTGTGGCAATGTGTTATTTCCTGATTTTAGTCCCTCAAATGGTTTATTCTGTACACCTTCCCCTCCTTCCTTGTATAGTTGGTTGAGTCCCAACTGCATTCCTTTATGCAGTGATCACTAACCCCTCAGACCCACACATTGTGCCTCCTATCCCCCTGTAAATCCTACCCTGTGCTAGTCCGCCCCACTTTGGGTTCAAGTTACTACCCACCCCTTGCGTTCCCCATTGGTCATTGTATTTGTACCCTTCCCTGAGATGTCCCCTGTTTATAAGTTTCTGTGAGCCTGGTATCAGAGGTATTTGCCACTGCCTTTCCTTCGTGTTGAGTTAGATTTCTGTTTCTGTTAATAAGTTTGATCCTCAGAGTTAGCAAGAAGAGCCCATCTTGTTTTTCCTACCCTGATTGTCTGGTGGGTGCCAAGGACGCTCAGGAACTATGGGGGAAATGTCACGGCCCCCTTTGCTTGTGGTCCTGGATTGGGAGTGAACAGCAGCAATCTTTCTTGATTTCCATAGCAAATCAGTGTTTTTCTATGCAAACTTCTTTCCATATTAATTCACTGGCTGTGATCCTAGCTCCACTGGTGTCAGTGAAAAGAATGTTGTTTGAGACTTAGCTTACCTGCCATGAAAACTGGGACATTTCTCCAGGACAGAGGCAGATCAGGACTGGTCTTAGAGGAAGATGGACATACATCTTACAAAATCCCTCTTCATCCCACCAACTGGGCAGGAGACTTTTCAAAGTGTTCCTAGATTAATTAACATTCAATGAATTCTGCTAGTGGTTTCTTTATCTATTCCTCTGAAATAATTTGATTCTTAAATCATTATGGCAGTGAGTTAGGATAAATATGACACCTAACTCTACTCCCACGTGGATAAACTGTAATTCATGGTGCATCTGGATGAGTCTTTGTTGTTATTGTTTCCTTTTCATATGCAGCTCAGTGTGCCTTTGAAGAACATCAATAGACTTCTTTGATTCTGAAGCAGCAGTACTAAAATACTCAATAGATTATTGAATAGGATGGGTGGTAGGGAATGATTTCTCAACAGCAGCATCAAACAAAATACAAAGATTATGGCATCACTTTTCAATAGATTTTGTCTATCTGCTTCTAAGACTCTAATATTAGGGAGTCTTGCATATCAGTATGAATTTGAGCTGTCTGTTCATCTGAGAAATGTTACAAGCAAAATCAACCACCACAAACATGGCTCTCCTTTCCATCATTTTTCAACATTACATATTTTCTTAATCTTGCTGGGCACTGTCAGGTTCAGTGCTTCTTATTGCAAGTCTGTTCAAATGTTTTTTTATTGTCAGTCACATAGACAATTCCAAAACAAATTTGCACATACACAAACATATGTGAAGTACTTATCTTCATTTGTTCATCAAATTTTACCAAAGATTTTATCAAAGAAGGAAAAAGAAGCCCCAAAATTATGTTTTTCACTTTCTCCCATTTCAACATATTTGAGTGACAAAAGCTTTCCTGACCTTAAAGAACTCTTCACTTGTTTTGAAAAAGATAATTTTTCAGCCTGTTTTACTTAAGCTTCTTTTTAGTTATTTGCAACTTCACAATCCCATTCACAAACTGTTGCCATGGTAAATAATTTTATCACAGATGAATTGTGTATGCTCCCACTTCACGGCTGGAAGAGAAATTGTTAAAGGAGAGGTGAGAATGAGAGACGGAAAAAATCAAAATCCTTTAAAATTACAGGGGAGAGAGCTGAGAAATTATTACCTCCTTGTTAACATAATTAACTCCATGAATTATAAATTGGTATTAGAACTTCTGACAAAAGGAGTAATTATATTTACTCATGTAAAATTAAACAATAAAAAAAAAGATTCACCAGAAGCTCTGTTAATATTATCATAAAATTCAGAGATCCAAATAGTTCAGATTTTAGAAGTGATTTAAGCAGCATAAACTTTAGTGCTTCTTTGATTTGAATATTGTGAACATGTTTCCTCAGTGTTTTATAATCAAACTGTTGCAAAAAGCACATAAACCCTCTAATTCTTCAGAAAAGGAAGTACTAATATACACAGGCACCTCTATTATTCCTACAAAGGAACTGCTCAGAGGTAACTTTTTGTTTTTCCAATGAATTTGTACACACACATCCATACGCACACACAAAACACTGTGTAATTGGACACATACTTCTCATGAGAACAATAAATCCTGCAGTTGATCTCTGGGAGAACACTGGGAGAACAAGAACATAACAGATACAGGTGAAAGGTAACCTAATCTGGTGGTTTGTCTTTGGTATTACCACTCCCATGTTTTTTCTTCTGTGTAATGCACGCCAACTTCATGGCATGGGATCCCTCTTGCTTAAACTCAGCTCAAGTCTGACATGATTAGCTGGGCTTCTTCTGGAATCAGTGTAGACTGACAGCTCAAAATCATTATTTGGACTGAGCTCTGTTGCAGATGGGATTGATTGTTTTTGGAGATGTTCTCATTGTTTTTCTCTCAAATTAAAGGATCTTTTTTTAAAAAAAATTTCCAAGTTCCTGTCAGATTTTCCTGCCTTACCTCTATATGGCAAATATCCATTAGCACTTATTTTCAATAAATACTTTTCTGTATCCTAATAATTCAATGCTTCTCATTTGCTGCCTGGGTCTGTCTATCTGTCTATCTATCTATCCATTCATCCGTTTGTTTTTGTTTGTTTGTTTTTCCACTGTTACGCTTATTTCTCTGCCAGAAGGAAGGACTCATGCAAGCCTATGTATTCTGTGATGCATCTCATTCATGGAGTTTCCACCACAGTTCCATAAAGTAGGAACAGTACTTTGTAGCTAAGGAGTTTGGTCTGCTGACCATTAGTGACTGGCTCCATGCAAGGGGAGAAAATGGCAGAGATGGTACCACATGCTGGTGTTTAGGCCGCTGCCCCTTTTAATTGTCCTGGGGTACAGTATATACCCATCTTCCAACGTTTTTCCTCTAGTTACAACATCACTATAACATCCATAGCCACTTTAGTTGATAAGCCCATATATTTTCCACCTTGAATGAATGTTCAGCTTTGAAGTTGTGTACACACCTCATCCCACGCTTCCCATTACAAATTACACTTGTGGACCACATTTAAATTTCAACAGGGTTTTGTACCCTGTATTTTTGTATCCTGTCCGTCACTCCCCACCTTGATCAGACAGATAAAAAAGAGAAGCCATTTCACCCAAGGCATATCTGCATTTAGTATTTCACCCAGGGCATTAATTTCAATTTTCATGTTTCTGCACTATTTTTCCCCCCTGCTCTCTCTTTCTGTCTCACTGTTTTGTATATGACAAAAGCCTTACCTGCCAACTGTTGGGGAAAAAAAAAAAAAAAAGTGATTTCTATTGAATAGTGCACTTTGGAATGAAAGAAAACAGTGTATAAACGAGGCTGAGGAACTCATTCACCTGTGCCTATATTACTGTGAAATCAATTATGCAAGGCTCTTTCAAAAGTTACTGATTGTAGCAAATTGAATGGCCTCCATTTCAGCATAATTTGGAGAGGTTGATGTAATCAGAGACCTTACACCATGGTGAGATACAAGATTCGTGATATTCAGATGGGAAAAAGGCTAAAATGGTAAAGCTTATTCTGTACTCTCTGCTTACTGGCTGTAATGCTTTCATAAGTACAAATGGAATTGTTTTGATGAAGGCAGAGATGGTTCCAAGGGGCAGGAAAAGGGGAGAAAAAGCGAGAGAAGAGAGAAAAATAGAATCCAGCAAACCTCTATCAGGTTGTTTGAAATCAAGGTACTGTACTGTTAAGCGAGGCAGCAGTGGAATCTAATCCTGAGCATAATTGGTTGCAAATGAAACACTTTAATATCACATCTTGAGTTGTGCCCTGGAGCTGCAGTTCAGGTTTGCATGAGCTACATGTAAGTGAAGGTAAAATGAGTCCTTTTTTTCTTTCTTTCTTTTTCCTTTTGCAAAGGTACACTCTGTTTCAATCTGTTGGAAATCTGTGGGGCAAAGTAATTGCTCCTCATCTTATTATGCCAAGATATTCTGCCTTGAGATGTCCTATACCTTGAAAAATAATCACACAGAAATAAACAAATTAAATAAAAAAAATCAGTAACAACAAAATTTAGAAGATTCCCAACAAACCCCATCTCACCATGCTAGCCTGACACTCTGTGTTCTGTATGTTTATTAAACTTATGGTTTTATTATATAATGACATTTATTTTTACTGTCAACCTTTTGGAAAACACAGAAAGTGAAATAAAACCTGGAAAAGAAAGAAAGAATATTAGAACCTTGACTTCTTAATTTCTCCATGTTCTAGAAAACTTCACAAATCAAATATACAGGTGAAGTTCAGAATTTAGATTTATCTTTGTAAAATGGAATTATACCAATTACAACCTTGGTGGGTTTTTTTGTTTGTTTTTTTTTTTTTTTTTTTTTTTTCTTTTCTTTTTTTTTTTTTTTTTTTTTTCTTTTTTTTTTTTTTTTTTTTTTTTTTAGGAGAAGTAAGTGTTCATTCTTGCAGTAAAATCTTCAGCGAACAGTTAAAATCATTTTGTACTGTGTTCAGGACACTTAAGCAGGGATCCCACAGCGTCTCTTTTCACTGTAAAGGATGTGATTTCTGCCTTTGCTCTCCCAGTCTATAAATTACAAGTAATAACACTTCCTTCATCTGGAGTAATTATCTGCATTTCATTTTTTTTAACATAGGAATTAGACCATAAAACTTCCATGAAAAATACAAGCACATTGTGATACATCCCTTTCCCTGTTTTTCAGTCCATATTGAATTCTGTCAGTAAGTGAAACCCTCATTTCTAGATGTCCTAGGGTAACTTTATGATGTTTGTATCCCCAATCGTCTGTTCTGTTTGTGCTGTATATTGAGTCCTGTGCCTTTAAGACTGGTTCTAAGAGCAAGGAGAAGCGCGGAGTTTGTTTTGAGAAAACTGCCTGACTCCTCCACATTCTTCAGCAGACGGGGTGTTCAGCGGAGACTTGGAGAGACTGCAGGACAGAGATTTTTTTTTGCCTTTAGTTAGTTTCAGCTAGGTAGGGCAGAGAAGTTCCCTGGACTGTTTTTTTTTTTCCTTTTTCTTGGAACTGTTTAAACCTACCCTGGACTGAAAACCCAGGGGAGCACTGGGGGCTGCACCTGCGGCCCACCGGGGCCTGGACCTCGGCATTTTCCAGCAGCGCCGGAGGGACTGGGACTGGAGAGAGAGAGAGAGAGCCGAGCTCCACCCACGGCAAGGACTTTCTCAATTTGCCATCTCACTTCAGAAGGAGAGGTTTCATTGTTTCATATTATTCATTCTTTATACTTGTATGCACATTTGTTAAGTAAAATAGTTTTTTCCACTTTTCTCCAAAGAGGGTTTTTGTTTTACTGGACCGGTTGGAGGGAGGGGCCACCTAGGTTTGCATTCTTGGAGGGATCCTATACAGTGGTTTTCTCCCAAATTTGCCCCAAACCAGGACACTAGATTTTCACATTTACAGAATTAAGCAGCTTTTCATGTTTTCAGACATAATAGAATTTGGCTATAGAAGTAGTAAAATTTTCATAGACAATATTGCAGTATCAACGTCAGCACATTTTCCAGCTTTTCCCCTATGTTTATGCTTATTTCTAAAGAAAGTAAAAGCAAACAGACAAGGTTAAACATAAACATTTTTTTAAAAAAATAATATTTTAAAAAAGTTATTTGTAAACTATCAACGTCCATCTCACGGATTTAAGTTCCTTCAGAATTATTTGGTTAACACTCTACAGTGGCCCAAAATTTCAACTGCTCTGACTTTAGTAAATAACAGCTCTTTTCTAATAACCAAGAAGTAATGGAGTTCATGAATGATGAAATACTGAAATCCTGGGCCTTGTCTCAGAAAGGCTCACCAAATAAATTCCAAGTGACCAGAAGATCATATTTACTATAGGTTCCATATTGACTCAGTTACATTTACTATAGTCCACAACAGAACTTCCTACATTCATTTCCATACCTATGGAAAAAGGAAAACTGACTTATTTCAAGACAGTTTCAGATTCTTTCCTTGCATGATAAATTTGCTCTGTGGTACAGGTAGTTGCAGAGCCTTACCAGGAATAAAATATTGAGAAATCTAAACTGTGTATATTTAATACAGCATGCACCCCTGACTATAAATTTCATACAAAATTTAAAAGTTAAAGCATGGAATAATTATGTATTCTTGACTGAGATTATTTGCAAAGATAACTAAAGGTTATCAGGCTGATATTATTTGCGAGTTTGTCAGAAAAGAGCCACAGCATCCTCCATATCCTTTATATGTAGAAACCAAAAGACTTAATCTGTTATTTACTCAGACCCTTTACATTTTAAATTCTAATACTCTGCATATTTACTCTTAACAGGTGATTCCTGGGAACTATAGCAATACTATGGATGAAGTTCTCTAAAACACACCCTGTGTCATCATATGCTCAAGGGCTTACTGCCACAATGGCATTTCAGTAACATTATAACAAAGGGCTTGCTGCCACAATGGCATTTCAGAAGATTGATTAAAATAAGTGTAGAATTCATTCAAATAAAGAATACCCAGAGAAGCATCTAAAGCCAATATTTAAATTTCTAAGAACATTGACATGGAAATTATCTTATTCTGAGACCTGAAGAAGCACTTCTATGTTCAAAGTAATATGCGCTATACAAATTGATCAAATAAAATATATTTTGCCTATTCCTATAATGCTGCTTTGAAGCTCTCTTGCTGTCTCCACAGCTAAACAGCTAAATTATCTCCCAAATTTCTCAAAACTCAGTCTGCTTTATTTTGCTTTTCTATTTCCTTCACTAAAAAGACAGAACCAGAAAGCTGCTTGCATCCTTCAGTTACAACTTTTTTCCCAACTTCACCCCTGATGCTTATTGCATGCGAGGGAAAAAGAAAAGGAAAAGGTTACAGCCTCACTCGACAATTACGTACAGCACACACAATTGAATGGCAGCTGGACAATGAACCAACTACAATACAGAATTCCTATTAACTTCTTCAGCCCATAAACCTGGAGTAGCTCATACAGTTCACAAGAGGAGCAACACCTAAACCACTCATCCCTATCAGCTGAAAGATTTCTTGAAAGAAGTTTCTCAATTACCTGGATTTCACTCTGCTGTTTGTGTGAAAGGAGATGGGGTGAGAGAGGAGGGGAAAAAAAGAAATAAAAAATTCTGCTTTAAAATTTTACAAGGGAGGAAATAAATATACAACAAAGGGGATAAATACAGTCTAACCCAAAAAGAAGCATGTCTCTTGAAATAAATATCTCCCATGCTCATAAACAGTGAGGCCAATGGTCATGAACGTAGCAGATGTTTATTGCCTCTTATACCCTCTGCTACTTTGGGATCATCACTTAAATATCACCAAATCCAGTTTGAATTTAAATTAGCTTCATATTTTCTTTCATGATTATTTCATTTAAAAAAAACATATGATTAGTCAATTAAACAGAGAAGGAGAAGCGAAAAAATAAAGAAGAAAAAAAAAACCCAAAAAACAGTGGGAGAGCAATAGCCTTTAATATTTTCAATTAAGATGCAGTGCCACCAATAAAAGAGGCTTACATTTTCATTTTATGGGTACCTATGGAGAGCATTATGACACAAATGACTCAGAGCAAGGTAATCATTTCAAAATATATTGTAGTGGAGGACTGTAAACAGTGCAGTATATTAGCTTAGATGGCATGTGATGAAAATATCAAGTTTCCAGAAGTGCATTCAGCATTGGTTTCAATATTTCTTAGGGCATGCATTTGTAATGCATGCCTTCTTTTATGGGAGCAGAGGCAACCTCCTTATGGAGAGCAAAGCCCACTGCTGTGGTGGAGTCTGCTCCTTGAGCTGTGCTCACGGGTCATGCTGCCTTTTTAACTCTACCCAAACATAACAGGCTGAGGCACCAAGCTGCGGAAGAGGTTGCCAGCGCTACAGAATCCCATGAAATCACTTTAGGCTGGTCTAATTGATCCCGGCACAGAGGGTGCCAGGCACCCACCAAAGCTGTTCTGTCCCTCCACTGTTCTGCTGCACAGGAGAGAGAAAATATAACAGAATGCTTGTGGTTCAAAGTAAGGAAAGGGAGAGGTCACGTACTGGTTACTGTCTAAGGGAAAAAGGACTCATCTTGGGGAAATTAATTTAATTTAATGCCAGCCAAATAAGAACAGAATAGGAAATAAATCCAAATCCTTCAAAATTAAAATCTTCCCCCCACCTGACCCTCCTTCCCAGGCTCAACTTCACTCCTGATTTCCTCAACCTCCTTCCCCGGCATTCCTCCCATGGGAGATGGTCCTGTATGAACTGCACCAGCATGGGTCCTTGCCATGAGGTCACAAATCCTGCCAGCAAGCCTGCTCCAGTCTGACCTCCTCTCTCTACAGGTCCTGCCAGGATCCTGCTTCAGCACGAGCTTCTCATGGCATCACAGCCTCCTTTAGGCATTCCCCCTGCTCCAGCCTGGTCTCCTCCAGGGGCTCACTTGGATCTCTGCTCCCCTGTGCCCTCCCTGTGCTGTAGGGGCACAGCTGCTTCACCATGGCCTGCTCCAAGGGCTGCAGGGGAATCTGAGCTCCAGAGCCTGGAGCAGCTCCTGCCCCTCCTTCTGCACGGCCCTGGGTGTCTGCAGGGCTGCTCCTCTCACGTGTTGTCACTCCTAAACTGGCTGCTGTTAAGCAGTTTCTGCTTATTTTGTCCCTTCTTAAATACTTTATAGCAGAAATCCTACCACTGTCACGGATGTTCTTTCCCTTGGCCAGTGTTGAGTCCACCCTGGAGCTGGCATTGGCTCCATGAAGGGCAGGGGAATGTTCCAGCTGCTTCTCCCAGAAGCCACCCCTGCAGCCTCTCCACTACTTACCATGCAAAGCAAATAAAGGGAGAAGTCACAGGTATGTCAGGAAAATGTTGGGTAGGAGCTACTTTTGCTGCCCAAATAATTCAAGGAAAGCAGGATGCGTTTATCAGAAATCCCTCCATCCCTAATTCCCAGACAAGACCTCCATTAGCTTCTCTATGGTAATATCTAGGAAAGCATATCAGTGACAAAAGAACTGTGGTTTAGTTTTAGCAAGAAATAATGACTTCCAGTAAACTCCAGGAATTTATTTGATCTTTATGAAGGTCTTCTTTCAATTAAGGATATTTATCACTTTATAATTTTAACTTCAAGTTTATTTTTGGATTTTCAGGGTGTTTTTTAAACCTAAAATAGGAAAAATCTTAGGGCAGTACTTTTTTTTTTTTTTTTTTTTTTTTTTTTCTTCTTCTTCTTCTTCTTCTTCTTCTTCTTCTTCTTCTTCTTCTTCCCTCTCCCCTCTCCCCGTTGCTTTGGAAATCCTTATTTTCCCCCTCATATAAAACAATTTTCAAAATACAAAAATAATTGCATCTGTTTGTTTAATAGTAAAGTAAATGATCACCCACTGCCCTGTCTGTTCCTTGTTACTTGTAATTCCTCCATGACATAGCTCCAAGTGGCATTCAGTTAGAAAGGGTTTTACCTTGACTCTGCCAGGCCTTTTGCTTCATCTTGTCAGTCAAGTCTTTTTAAATTAAAAGCCTGAAACAGATATACAGTGATACCTAGGATGGTACCATTGGTGGCTCCACCTTCTAACTTCCATCTATAGACTAGTGTCCATGAGTTGTTCATTGCAACATTGCCCTTCCTTTCAAAATTAAGCCAAAAAGGAAGGATGTCTCTAAATATAAATGGCAAATTAAATATAGCAGCTGACAGAATAGGCTCATCATAGTTTTTGCTATTTTCCCAAACAGATCACATATATGACCAGCATTTCTGAAATGAAAATATTTGACCTGGAGATCAAATTTTTGCTGGAGTTATTTTACTGGACAGTGAAATGTCATCTTTTCAATATAATGAGTAGAAATTGCATGATTTTGGATCAAAGGGGAGTTGTCATCATGAGGGTGGAATGACGTCGGAGAACTTCACAGTCTCTGGAGTCACTCTGGCTGACTGGATGTTTTTCAGCAAGGTATTCTATAATGGTAGCAGAATTTATGTGTTTTACACCTCTGAAGTAAAGAATTTGCTAATCTCCTCTACTCAGGTGATTATTACTGATTAGTTGGTCAGGCTGACCACAGATGTATGCTGCCATGATCAGCAGAGACATTGGCAAGAGATGCAATGGGAAGATAGGTGTTACAGGGGCTTAACATTGTGCTGTCAAAATGGTTGCTTCATTCAGCTGCAGATGTGACTTCTTAATAACAGTTTTGGATGTTCTATAATATTGAATTTTTCAGGAATGGTTTAGTTCTATATTCAAGTGAAAATCAAGTTCTTTCTGGCTTTTACAGCAAAACATTTAGCTGTAGGAAATAAGAGTGTTGCTATGGGAAGAGCTGACCTCAGACTTTCAAAATGGTGGCAAACCCGTGAGCAGAGAGGTTGACTATATATTGAGGTTGCCTGTTTAGACAGCCTCAAAGTATGTGGCAGCCTTTCACATCAATGCTCCTATCATTCAAGCTGAAAGAAAATTTTTAATGTTTCTTCAAAGAGAACATGATACATATAACTCTTGGACAAATTCTTTGAGGGAAGAATGCAATGATCATGGAAAAAGCTAGTGGTAAAGAATTGCATGTAGCGGGCAATAAGGGGAATATTCTCAAATTTTGACTCTGAGCTCAGTTAAACACCACCAGGTGTTAATTTATTTGTTTTTAAAGGAAAGACTCAAGGCACAGAGTAAAGTTAGAGGAGCAGTGACAAAGGCACATGTGTCAAGGACATAATTCAGAAATGGGCACTAGACATAATTATTCAGTGACATATGCATTTTTTCAATAAAGGGAATGAAAAAAAAAAAAAAAGATACATTAATTAGAATTATAATCAGTCAATGATGCAGTAATGGTGATCTATCTGTACTTCGTTTGAGCACCTCATGTCCAGGAGAATATCCAGTTAGTCCCCATTTTCATACTGATTATATAATGAAAAATGAGAGTAATGATTTAGGTTTGGCAACTGTGGGGTCCTCCTGTGCTGAGAAACTAATGAATGGACACTAAATCTTGATATACATATCACATTGGGGCTGTCAGAGCATAATCCTCTCCAGAAAAGTTTCCTTGATAATTCAGTGCACCACAGTTTACTTTTCCCACTTGAGTAGGAC
Organism: Delichon dasypus; assembly: GCA_037837765.1. Lineage (NCBI taxonomy): Eukaryota > Metazoa > Chordata > Aves > Passeriformes > Hirundinidae > Delichon > Delichon dasypus. The sequence goes on along the minus strand of JBBAXF010000004.1, from coordinate 67,919,130 downwards.
TTCAGTAGCATAAAATATACTTTGTACTACATTAACACTTCCTGTGGATATTATATTTCATTCAAATAGCATGTCTTCTCAATAGGAGAGGATGCTTTAACCAAGAGGGACCAGACACTATATTGTGCAGTGTTATTTGTACTTGCAGTGCTATTTGTAGGGATACAGTGTTGTCCCTCCCTTATGAACTCCTTGCATTTAGGTTTTGGCACAGGTGTGTTACCAGTTGGATTGAATGTGGATAGAAGGTTTTTTTGTCTGTTTTTATTTTCTCCACATGTTTTACATATTGAACAAGAAGTGTTATTAATTATATGGATGTAATTACTTCCCTATTCCTCTGTGAAGAAAGGAAGTTGCTCTAGCTATAGAGTGAAGCGGCTCTCTCTCCCACAGAGCCTGTGCTCCATTTTAGCCTCAGCTTGCTTGAGAGAGAGAGCCCACGCCAGAAGGAGTCTTCCTTCTCATGGCCTTAAAGCTACCCAGAGGCTGCAAACCTTTTCCTTTAGAGAGAACAGGTATCTGTCAATGGCAAAATGAAAGAGTCTGCTCTTTGTCCGGGGTGGGGATCAGGGCTTTATTCTGGGGTCCTGCCCACGCAACGTTCGGAGCTCAGTCGGCTCCCTGTCCCAGTCCCGGTACAAAGAGAGGGAACCCCAACCTGTCCCAGGTTTTTTTTGTTTTGTTTTGTTTTGTTTTGTTTTGTTTTTTGTTTTTTTGGTTTGGTTTGGTTTGGTTTGGTTTGGTTTGGTTTTTTTTTTTCTCCCAGGAGGAAGGGGCTAGAGGCAGGGACAAGCCACTATCCAATCAGGGATAAGGTGGGAGTGGAACAGAGTTGGGTTACATTCCAGTGTGGGAGGATGGGCAGGGCCGAGCAGGGACAAATCCTGTGATACAGTTTCCAAGGGAACCGGGTGGTGCAGAAGAAACATTACAAAACCCAATATAAAAACGAAATACAATATAAACCAAATTAATGCACTACAACAACAGAGAGTGTTTCTATTTCGGAAAGCACACCTATCAGAAGCTAGGTATAATGTCTTAACTTTCTCTAAAGTATTTTGTAATAACTTAAAACTATTTTTTTCCCCATAATGGCAAACACAAAGCTGAAAATTAATGCTTACTCAGCTAGCTATAAATGAAAACACTCATTTACAAGCTAACTTATAGGTAAATAGGAAATTTTAAAGTAAATTTAAGAAGTTACTACGCTGTCTACGGAAGAGCTTATTATCGCTGCGGCATCTTTATGAATATTTGAGTTTAAGTTTGTGGGATTTTTTTATTGTTTTTGTTGTCTTTGATTTGGTTTTGGTTTGAATTAGTTGTTCAATCAATTGTTTTTGTGAAAGTGAAAAGGTATATGAAGTCATGTTGAGTTACTTGCGCCTCAGAGAAAGTACAACCGCTATATCCCTGCTCTACTACAGCATCTGCACTGTAAGTGTGTATTCTTATGCCAAGAGACAGTTGAAAGTTAAGAGTAATTTCCCAGACTTTTGTTGCCTAACCTGTTCTGGAACAATACAGCTCAGACTCTTGATTCAAGTGAATTTTTTGCCATTGTACCATATGGTAGTGTGAAGAAACCTCAATCAAGAACTATTACATGCTTTTCTTGAAAACCTAAACAAACCCAGAGAATTTCCAAAAGAAAAGTGTTATGCTTTCAACATGCAATCAACAAAGTGTAAACCACATGCATGGAAATAACTGTTCAGGCAGTAGTCCATGCTGAAGGGACAAAATAATGTAAAAATAGGAATATTTTCAAGAAGACACATGAAAATCATCAGACATACTTACTGTCAATAAAATATCAGATGGTTTTCGAGATGGGGTTTTCTGGAATTACTGAAGGAATGTCTCCCTGAGAAGATTTGAAAAGGCATACTGTAACAGTCTTTCCAGAAATGATAGTGTTATCTATTGAAACATGGAACCTGAGAGGGCATTAATGAATGGAGATTTCAGTTTCATCTGCTGTAATTCCTGACTCCTTTACTGCTGCACCACTCCTTACTTAAGGTCATATATTTTCTTGTGTCTCCTGTGTCTACAGTTCTACTCTTGCCATGTGCTGTGAGCTCCTCTTTTCCTAATACCACTGATGCATCCTACATCCTCTGAGGACCTGTATCACTGCTCTTAGGGACCCATACCTCCATATCTGTTTGTTCTTAATAAACATATTAACATATTCTAGGGTTTTGTTTGGGGATTTATTTATTTTCTCTTGGTTGGTTGGTGAAATTTGTTTGGTGTGTTTTGGGTTTTTTGTTTGTTTTGTGGGTTTTTTTGGTGTTTTTGTTGTTGTCATAGTTTTGTTTTGTTTTTGTTGTTGTTTTTTTTTTGTTTGTTTGTTTGTTTGTTTGTTTGTTTTTCCCCGAACCCTTTCAGATAATTCCAATAGCATGGAATAACATGGAAGTAATTTCTTTTAAATTCTGTTTTCTTCTTCTCAAGTCCCTACCTTGGAACATGTCTTTTTTCCTGTTTATATTCCCTATTCATCAGCCACTTAAATACTTTGTGAGAGAATGAAGCCAACTTTTTGTCCATTTGATGCCTTGGCTTGCTCAGCTGCTTAAGGATGTCTTCTTTACATGGCATTTTCATTACAGACATAATATGCTGTTACACACATACAAGCATGGCATCTTTGTCTCTGAAGAAATAACATTTAAACTCCACTAAATTTTAATAGAATGGTTCACATTCAAACACGCACTCTTCTCTAAATGCCTACTGTGAATGAGCTTTTGTTTTTCTGCTGTTTTCAATGAACAATTAAAGCAAATTCTACCTTGAGTAAGTCTGGGAAGATATTGACATTTCTGGGCTTGGTGGAGGATGTGTCATGCGTTGTCACCATTTGGTTTCTCTAAATACGGCAGTATTTTTCCTTTGTTAAAACCATGGCGGGGGGGGGGGGGGGGGGGGGGGAAGAAGAAAAGAAGAAAAGAAAAAAGAAAAATAGATTCCTAAAAACAATTAGAGTTTACAGAATGGTTTAACTATTTACTGCTAACCTAGATTTGAAACCTTTACCAACAAGGTGTTTCATCCAACAAAGGGGCAAATCTCTCCATAGCCAAAACTTGTGAGATTTCTTTAGAATTTTGCACATCACTCTTCTATTCCCGTTTTCCTCCCTGACCAAGTTCAGCAGCTTCTCCTATCTATACTGCCTGATGCAAAACCTATCAAAGTCAATGGAAATGGTCATATTAACTTTGCTGGGCTTTGGTCCAGGTCCTGAGCCATATGGAGCTTGAACCAACCTTGACCTCAGTGGAGATGAAACAAGTCACCTCCGACATTGTATCAGTAGTTTCCTACAATCCATCAGTAAGATGTGTCACATATGCAGCATGAGTGAATCCACCTGCCAAGAGTGATGCTTTTGCTCTACTGGCCCATGGCCAGTTGGTTAGTCATGCTATTTTCCCTGTATGGTAAGAGAAGTTATGCATATTAGGCTTTTTTTTTTTTTTTTTTTTTTTTTTTTTTTTTTTTTTTTTTTTTTTTTTTTTTTTTTTCCCCTATTTAAAAATGACAGCCTGGGATCTAACTTTACATTAACTGCTCATAAAGTTCTGCAAATTTCTCTCCTTCCTTTTGTGATTAGCACATTAATGATTTTCAGATGGTTCAGTGCAATGCTGCAGAAAGTTTGGATGACTAACAGACCTTTCTATTGTCACTGCTGGTGAATGTTTAAATAAAGGTGATGCAATTAAGAAATATTCATACAAATTGTAAGGGGAAATGAATTGTGGTTTTGAGTTAAATGTCAAAGCATTAATATAGTCCTCACAGCAGAATATCCTTCCATCTTTAGTACATTCAGTTCATAAGTATGCAGCTTAGGCTACTACAAAACTATGATTCACCTAGTTGAGTGAAAAGTGCCCTAGAACTGACAAAGAAGTCACAGATTATATATCACATGTGCAATTAAAAGTGATCACAATCAGTTAATCATAATAATAACAACTGGGAATTTTTCCCTAGGCTTTATCATCTACATAGTTGTTATTGAAAGATGTTTTTGCCTAATGTGACCAATATAAGATATCAAATACAGGCATTTTCAAGATTCATGATTTTTCCCTGTCAATTTTCCTTTGTCAAAATTATAAACATCAGAATCTAAAAAGCGCCCCTGAAAATATAATGCCCTTACTACAGATATAGTAAAACTAGTAAAATTAATCAATTTATGTCTGTCAGCTATTCTAAATCCTTTCCTATCATTAATAAAATTTTAACACAAATTCCTTTTGTTGTTTTCTGTACAAAATTAAATATTTAAGAAAAACAAACTAAGTCTTCTTTTAAAAATTATTTTTAAAATGTATTGCATGGAGAGTTTGAGGAAAAGTTTTAATTTTGAGAAGTAAGCATATAGAGTATGAGTAAAGGAAATGGAAGCAGAAAGCCACAAACTCAAACTGTTGTAACAAAGGATTCCTATCCACGGTTAATAAGCAGTACTAAGATTAGACTTGAGCTGAAAGTCTTCCAGGGATAAACAGAAGTTTCAGTTAGTGATTATCTATTCAGTAGTCTAGTTTGTCTGTAGGGTTTAAAAAAGAAAAAAAAAATTAAAAATCTGTACTACATCAGTGTTAGAGCATAGCAGTGAATGGATTTTATAATTTTAATTACTTCATACTGTTTCCCACAGCAAGCAGACAATGCACTCAGTATTGGTGAGAGATTGCAGATTGGGGTCTAGGAGATGCCGTTCTCTTACTTCATGCTGTTCATCTCTGAGACAGTGCCTAGTAAATATCCAGTGGGGGCATTACAGTGCTTAGGATGTCCTTAGAGTGAAAATCACCACATTAAAACAATAATTATTACCAAGAAAATATTTACAATTTATTATGTGTTTACCTATTACATACTTGGTTCATGTTGGACTGAACATTGCAGGTCTTGCAGCTGAATGACCCTGAAGAGCTTTGAAGAAGTATTTCCTCAGATTTTTCTGATACACACAGCACAGATGGTTATGCTGATTTATTTATTTATTCCCCTCCAAAATATGAATTACCTTTTTTGCTTTAATCAAGTAGTCTCTGTGTTTGTACTCAGATCAACATATATTTTAGGCCACATCTAACAAATTGTTCACAGAGCAGTAATTGTGCTTCACAGCTTCCACCTCCATCTTATACTTAATGGTCATACAGGCATTTTTTCACAAGGTTAATTGCTGAAACCAAGTTCAGAAATGAGGGAACAAAAGCAGAGTGACACTGTGAAATTTATGGACAACACAAGATTATCATAAGAAGTTCAAAGATGGGGAAAATAAAATAGTATTAAATGTGTAGAGTGGAGGGCCAGCAGCTAAATCATCAGAACTTTTTATGAACTCCAAAGAAATTCCTAAGCTCTTACAGTTTCTGTGATGTAAATTCACATGCAAGGGATGTGCCTGTAAGCAGGGTGGGATCACTTGATTTTCAGTGCTGCTTCTGACTTCCATTGTTTTTTCCAGTAATATTTTGGAAAAATATTATGTGGGGGGCAAGGTCCAACTTAGTGTATGTATCCGGGATTGCACTCCACCGCTTTTCCTTAAATGGGTGGTTTTGGCTATGAGGTGCAAGAGGCACAGGACTGACAGCAAAATGAGTGTTCGAAGAATTAAGAGCTTCTAAGATGCAACACATTCCCTGTGTCAGTATTGCATAGTTGATAAACAGATTGGCAGAAAGCTTGGCACATCTGTAAAGTGTCTGGTCTTACAGCACCTGTGTGTGCAATCTTGTAGCATTAGTTTACTTAAGATAGGTGCCTTCAAGGTGCATCTGTATTGTGCAAGCTTCATTAAATTTATTAGGATGTCCACAGTGATGTTTTGACCAGCACTCCAGGTATGCAGTAGCCAGTTCAAAACAATTACTCTGTCAGAATGAAGTCCTTTTTTTTTTTTTTTTTGTGTGTGTGTATTTATTTGCTTGTTTGTTTCTTTTCTCCTCCTTGGAAATATGTCTGAGAAATTCAGTCAAACGGTAGCCTTACTTGAGGGGAATCTGGCACCAAAAGCTGAATTTACCATTGTTGTAAGGATCTTGTGTGACCTTGACTAAGTCACTTCTTCTCTTTGTTCCTTAGCTTCTATCTGTAAAATGGAGATAAATGCATTTCCATACCTCATGGGGGCCTGCTAAAATACATTCATTACCAAGAAGTACATTTTATCTCCAATTTACACATTTTTTCTCTGCTGTCCTTGCTAGAAATCTGATTGTCCAGTCAGTCCCAATGTAAACCCTCTTGCTTCTGAGTGGAAGCCAGGATCTACCTATTAAAATTTTAGATGCTTATTGCATATTTTTCCACTCTGAAACCAAGTCTGCTCTTTTTGTCTGCAGAATTCTGGACTGAACAGGAAGTTTTGACAATCCAGTTTGACTGATCCTGTATTTCTTGTTTTGTGCTATGTACATTTCAGGGAATGGTATCAGTGTTTAAGAACAAATTTCCCTATGTCATTGTGCTGGCTTGAAGGTAGAACCAGCAAGAGAGTTGAAGTCAGAATAAACAATTTAACAGGAGAGAAAAGAAAAAAGGGGAAAAAAAAAAAAAAAAAGGTAAAATAAAATAAAACACATGCAATAGTACAAAAGATCACTGACAGAGTCAGAATACAACCTGAAATCGTGGTGGTAGCAGTCCAGATGAAGTGGTCTTGTTGAAGCAGTGATCCCATAGAAAGGTCTGGTAGCTCTTGTCCTCTGGGAATCCAGTGGGTAAAGCTACCTGTGCTGTCCCAAATCCCAGATTATATCCAGGTGGGAATGCTTGGCTCCTCCCCCTGGGCAGAGCATCTCACAATGGGCTGATATCATTTTATCAGTCTTGTAATGGGTCCTTGATTGCCCATTAAACAGAGATAACTCCTGGAGGGAGTTATCTATGAGTCATGCAGCAGGGCATTGATGGCCCATTAGCAGAAGATAGTCTGGAGGGAGGGGGCAAGGGAAACACTGCCGAACCTAGCTTCAACAGCTCATGTAGGTGGTGATAGAATACATACTTTGGGCACATCTTACATTGCAACCTAAGACAGTCATCAAAATTATGAGCTATTTCTTATGGAGAAATAGTACAAATTAAATCAGAGAGATACAGATAGGAACATTTGTGGAAATCATCAGATCTTACATTTTCCTATGTCCCTAAAAAGGAAGAAAAAAATCTTCTGGACTAATATCCAATTTTATCAAACCTTTCATTTCTGGAAAACATTATGCTATTCTGTTTTTTGAGATCATTGATCCTCTCCTAAATATCTTAAATGAAAACCTAGTATTTTATGTATATATGTGCATGTGTCTATACACACACACACACACACACACACAAATAATAATGAAACTAGAAAAAAGAAAAGAAATGTTGGTGAAACATTATGAAAGTTGGGTTTTTTTCCCCCCTGGGCCTTTGTAGATTTTATAGCTATGTAATGAGGAACTAGTCTCTTAGCTGTTATATCCAGCATAGTTAATGGGATCTGCAAAAAACCCCCTCACACGTTGTATCATAGATTCTGATATATTCTAGTCTCAATTATCAAATTAATCGAAGTTTTAATGAGAAAAAAAAAAAAAAAAAAAAAAAAAAAGGGGAAAAAAAAAAAAGTAACTGAATGGACCAAAATGTATTTTCATTTCTGCAAATGAAGCTGCCACAAGAGGTTTGAATACTTTTTAGTAAGAGACAGACTTTGCCTTCAGCAGTGGAGTCAAGGACATCTGAGCCAAGCAAGGATCAAAATCAAAATAAAATCACCTGTGCCTAGGAATATGTTGGTGATGAACATGCAGCTGGGTCTTATCTGCTACTGAACTCCTTGATAAAAAGCTGAAGCATGGCAAATGTTGCTCTGAGCAGCAGTGAAGAGCTGAAGAGCTAGAGGAAGAAAACAATGGGGATAGTGTGTGAATCACTTCTGAGAACCTGATTTACAAAGTCTGATTTTGTCAAGCATATCTCTGTAAGCAGTGAAATAATTGGTAGACCACTACTTCTGTCATTTTCTTTGGGCAAGCTTCAGGGTGCAGAAACCAACCTGTTCCAAAGATGAACCTCATACAGTTTGGATATAAAGCAGTTAATGAAGCATAACTAACTGTGTCTGGTTCCGTTCCCACACCGGGTGGGAGCTGACCTCTGGCTAGCTCAGGTCAACACAGCCACAGAAGTTCCCAGTTCGTTTCACCTTCTCAGCAGGAGCTGGACCCAATAGTGTCGTGACAGCAACAGCAGCAGAAGGAAAGATTGGCTCTCAGTTTTGCAGGTTAAAAGATGTTTATTCAGGCCGGGCTGTGGGAAGTCCGCAGCTGGTCCAAACCTCAGGCCAGAGAGAGCAGAGCTGAGGAGCTGAGAGAGAATTTGAATCTCCCTCCTCCACCTTATAAGCGGGGGAGGCATTCCAGGGGGGTTACAACAGGACAATAAATCAGGGGATTCAGGCGGTAACAAGGTGTGCCCACCCCCAAGCCTTCGACCACTAAAATCCAGAGCTAAAGGAATTCCCCCCAGGGGACCTATCACCTGAAGCCCTCTCCCTGAGATTTCGCAACTTGGGAGGGCTCCTCAAAGTGATAGACAGGCTGTCCCAGGGGCGAGGCGGGGGGGGGGGGGTGGGGGGGGGGGGGAGGGAGGGGGGAGGCAGAGGGGATGTTACAAGTCAGGAGAGGAGTGGGAGGACTGACACAAAACACCTTATTATACAGACAACACAAAAAGGGTTGCAACATTGGGGATACAGTGAAATGAACCATAACATAAACTTCTTATAAAAACCTAATAAAACAGTTCTGCACCACCACAACTAACAAGGGAAAGTAGCTAGCTTAATTTTTTTATAAATTAATAAAACCAGAAACAGGAGTGTGTTTTTGACTAGTCCATGAACGCACAGGGAAAATGCCACTTATAGTTTCTTTACTGATCATGTTTTATTAGAGCAACCAGTGCATCCACTTTATGTTTTACCCCTTTAAAACTGTTCTGCCAGTTGAGTCACTGTTTAACACTGCTTTCAATCAGGTAGTGCTTTAGTGCATTATAAATATCCATACAATGTAAATTATTACAATGTAATTATTTTTACAGTTATAAAGGTGAAAAGTGCTTATAGTACAGTAGTTCACATTTTATTTTCTTTCTAATAAGAAGCTTCTTTTTAATTGCTACAGTTTCCAGAAACAAGTAAATCCTATGAAAACCAAGTAACATGGTTCTCTATCTGCTTTAGTCATCTGCCAACCATTTAAGGTACATAGCCTTGTGCCAGCACTTACTCAACTGAAAGTGTGGGAATTTCAGTTGAGATGAATCTTGAATCAATTAATTATATGAAATTTTTTTACAATCCAACAATTTAACACCATCTAATTTTTTAGATGTAAAAAATTCCTCTGCCACAGAGGGAATATTGTGTAGTCTTATCATTGTTTAGCCATATCACGCTATCCACTGGTTAAAATTTAGTTAAAATATGTTGCTGTGGTAGTCAATATTTACCTGTTGGCAGAGTTTTGCAGCAGTGTTTTGTGACAAATTCAGTATTACTTTAAGGCCCATGCCCATTTAACAGGAGTGTGTATGACTGCTGGTTTCTGTTATGATGAAATATATGGATCTGTTTTATGTGATCTGCATCACTGTTAATTGCTCATTGATTGTTCATCCTTCATTTTTCAGGATCTTTAGCCTCATGAGTTTAAACAGTCTCACTCAACAGATGCCACCTGGGGAAGGTTTGAATACATCTCACATTGAACTACAGAGCTGTCAAAAACTTTGCATTACACGGATGCTTGAATAACATGGAGCAGCAGTGGCACGGTAATTAAAGAATTACATCAACACACCTTACATGACTTAATATACAAATGCACATTTGTATATTAACCTTATATAAAAGCCAGATAAATTCTGTTTAACTTATTGTGACACATAGCTCAGGAACTCAAGCTGGAAGTTTTGTGGCCCTGTTCTCTGTACACACTACCAAGGAAAAATGCAGTTTGTCCAGGATCTGAAAACTCTCTGGAAACAACCAGCTATCTCATTTTTTTGAAAAGTAGGGATGGAATAGACGAGACGAGACGAGACGAGACGAGATGAGACTAGAATAGAATAGAATAGAATAGAATAGAATAGAATAGAATAGAATAGAATAGAATAGGAGTATTTGTTAAAGACCAACATTTCAGTCTTTCTATTTTGATATTTGTGTCTCTTTAAACAAGGTGTGGTAAACATGGACTAGAAAAGTGCAGCTGTCACAGAGTCATTTTCTGTGAGTTAGAGAGACTTAAAGTCTGAAGCTTCAGCTGTGTCGCACCTGAAATGTCTTATTGGCCAGAAGTTTGTCAGAGCTTTAATAGAAACATAGGAATTTATCAGCATGTTTTCTTCATGGAAAATGGCTTTTTTCCAATACCACTTTTCTCACAAACTCCCAGTTGTAGGAATACCACACTTGCATCGTGGATATAGCATAGACAATTCCATTGTGAACTCACAAAACTTTGCATATGCAAAGTTTATATCCCAAGGTCAAAACTTCTCTCAGCTCTGAAAAGTTGCAAGGCCACTGGTCAAACATACAGCCAGACATCTGTTCCAAGATTTTTTTCCAGTATATTTCAGGAAAAGAGAAATCCTTGAACCATGTTTCTGTTGAATACAAAAAAAGAGAAGAAACAGAAGCTTCTGAAATTCAGAACACAGGGCTGAACTGTTCCATGGCTTCCTCTTAGAAAGAGCTACTCGTAGCTGTATCTCAGAAGGGAAGATGGCAAGGATAAGGAAACAAGGAGTTGCGGGACTATAGAAGTAAAAATGACTGTGTATTTTTTTAGATCTCCTAGACAATACTTACAGAATCCCAGAATGGGTTAGGTTAGTGGACCACAGTTCCTCATCTGGTCCAGCCTCTCTATTCAAGGAGAACTCACTGGAGGAATCTCAAAATCATCTGTGAACAATCGTGTGTCCTGTGTTCTATTCCAGAATACATGGCACAGGATTGTGTCCAGATGATTTTGAGATATCTCCAGTGAGGAAGACTCCATATCCTCTTTGGGAAATCTGTTCCAGTGCTTGGTCACTGCACATGAAAGCTCTTCATGTCCAGGTGGAATTTCCTGGGCATCAGTTTCAGTCTGTTGCCTCTTGTGCTGTTGCTTGACATTGCCAAACCCTGGTCCATCCTCTGAGGCTTCCTTTCAGATATTTATACACATTGATGCAATCCCTTTTCTGCTGTCTTTTCTCAAGGCTAAAAAGGCCCAGTCCCTTCAGCCTTTCCTCATCAGAGAGATCAGAGAGATGCTCCAGTTTCTTAGTCACCTTTGTAGCCCTCTGGACCCACTCCAGGGACTCCATGTCTCTCTTGTCCTGAGGAGCCCAGATCTGGACACAGCACTACAGATACGCCTCACCAGGGCTGGGCAGAAGGACAAGATCAATTTCCCTCAACCTGCTGGCAGTGGTTTTTGTGCCCTCTCATTTTCATTTTTCAGCCACATTCTGAAATAGCTGTGAGGTGTGGGTTTTTTTTGTTGTTGTTGTTGTTTGTTTGTTTGCTTGCTTGTGGTTTTTGGTTGTTGTTGTTTTGAGCATTTTTGTGGGTTTGTTTGTTTGTTTGTTTGTTTGTTTGTTTTAATATGTCATTATAATAGGATTTATAAATGTACTTGACAGCTGGACTTGCTAAATCAAGACAATTGATATCTGCAAAAGTAGAGCTTACCAGAAGATAACATTGTTGGGGAACTTCATTTGAAAAGTGTTAAAGCTCTGATTTTTTCACACTGAATATGGCACCATAGGGAAATGGTAAGATCAACAACTCTCACTTAGTAATAGGAATCCTCTTGATATGAAAGTGTTCTATTCAAAACAGAACAACAATAAAAACCAAAACAAAACACAATGCAAAATACCATATTTTTATTTTAAATAGTTGACTATTCAGTTAGTTGACTTTGAAATGGGTGTTTTGTTCTAGGATAAACAAATAGGTTAAGGAGGAGTTTTGTGGAGGAGAGGTCTTGCACAAGCACATAAAAAGAAAAATAATAAAAAAATAATCTAGGGATAAAATAAGCAAATTTTGTGGGTTTTTTTTGTTTTTCTGAGTAAAATAGAACTATATGCTTCTCAATCCATTAAAAGCACTTCTTAAAATGTAAAAACAAAAACAAAACCAAAAACAAACCACAAAAAAACCCACTAAAAAAAACCCAAACCAAACCAACAACAACAAACAAACAAAAAAAAACCCACAAAAAAACCCCCACAAAACCACAAAAACAAACAAACAAACAAACAAACAAACCCACCACCCCCAATATGCTGGTGATTTGGTAAAAGGGAATACAAAAGTAGTAGTCATGTACTTTCTCTGAGTAGAGTCAAAGTCTCTGGGATATCAAGCACATTAAAACCTAAGGAAGAATTATTCAACTGGTTATGTTCATCATTAGCACTTTTTTATTCTCATCTTCCTTACCTAATTCTTAACCCTCTAGTGTTCCACACAAGGGATATCATGAGGGTTGCCTCTCTGTGATGGGTCAGAGAAGAGACAACAGAAAAAACCACATTGTTTATTGCACGGTATATTGTTTCCAGCTAGCCAACTGTTGCATCATTTTCCATTCAATGAGCACTTGAGTGTTAGCAGATTGCCTCTGGGTTGAGTGCACAAAATGCTGTAGGTGCTTTTTGTGGCTCACTGAAGTGAATGTAACTGGCACTGACACTACCTGACACTGAGACAACATTCATAGAAGACAGGAACTGAGTCATGCCATGGAAAATGAGTTTGGTCTGAATCTGGGCTACATATCCTTTTCTTTATTTCCTTCAGCAGCTGCATGTTTTACCTGAGAGGTGACTGCATTGGGACAGTGTGTTTACCCTCGATTTCAGTGGATTAAATTATGTTCTCAAATATATCTAAAGAATACACAGCAATTGTTTCCTTAAAAGAAATTTTATTCTAGGAACCGTATTTTATTCTTGCTCAGTATCTTCAGAAGCATCTAGGTTGAAAGACAGATGGCAGCATGAGACATTTGTGTATCACACTATAATAGTAAATCCATATTTTTATCAAGGATCCTGTAGCAATATCTGTACAAATAAATTGAGCTTGTTTAGTGCCAGGGAATATATCTGGACACAGGAACCTTATCAGCTTCAGCATGATATACTAAGACCTGTCTGTGACATATTTTTGACCTAAGTCATCTAGAACTCCCTGAATCAATTCTCAGACATGGATAAGGAGTTACCTTAAGCCAGAGATGATTTCTAATGAGTAGTTCACATGCAATTACTTTCTATCAGAGGATAAGCAAGTTAAGCCATTACTGGTCAGGCTCATTCTGCTGCTTTCAGTGCCTGAGAAGAATCCCAGATGTTTTTCACTTATAAGTACAGATGTAGCAAGTGGTGTCAAAAAAACTTGTGAGAGATGTCTCACTGCACTACTCTAATGTCAGAAAAGGTCTTAGTCAACCTGGAATATTGCTTTTCCTAGGATGAAAATACAACAACATGCAGAATCATGTCACATTTTCTCAATAACTTCTCCTGGGTAAGCATGCCACTTAAAATTCTTGTGGCAATTAGTCCTTTGCATAGAATGAGCAATAGGATAAAGTCCTCATTTGATTTACCAGGACACAAAGTAGACATGTAAGAAGCAGATATAGCTCTGATGAGCTGAGCTCTGAGTTCAAAAAGATTAGCAGATATAGCTCTGAGTTCAAAAAGATTCATGGGTCTGCTCCAGGTATATAACCTGGATCACAGTTTAAAAAAAAAAAAAAAAAAAAAAAAAAAAAAAAGCCACACTGCTTGCCACAAAGAGACAGCTACAAAATCCCAAGAAGTTCCTCATGCACTTATATGGATACTATGAGTTTTTAGGGGGGCTAGTTTGTTGAATTGTTTTGCAATTTTTTTGTGTGTGTGGTGGGGTTTTTTTTTGTTTGTTTGTTTGGTTTTGTTTTGTTTTAAATTTTTATTTATTTGTTTGTGGTTTCTGTTTAATTATTTTTCTGTTTTTGGTTTTTGGTTTGTTGGTTTGTTTGTTTAAGGTAATGGACATTATTGCACTATGAGTGATGTGGACTGCTTGCAAGGAGATTTGCCTGAGTAACATAATGATGAATCAAAAAGCTTGTGCTGATAAAAAATGAATAACTACCCGTGGATGCCCTTGAGCCCATAAGGGAAATTTCCAGGGCAATGCCCTGGAGGAATCTACCAAAGGCTTTGAGAATGCCTCAGTACTTAGAGTGAGAGAAAAATGCTTCCCCCAAGAGAGCTCTGCAGCACTATGTTAATCTACCTCAGTTTTCCTTTTCCCTTTGGCCCGTGGGCCTTGCCCACCTCTGTTGCTCATATATGTCCCCAGCTCGAGGTTTCTCCTTTCGCTATTTTCCCATTGGTTGTGGCATCACTGATGGTCCACCCCCACATTCCCTTTAGGTTGTTGTCCTTTGCCCTGCCCTCGTACCACCTTTGTACCCTCAGATCATTGGCCCCTGACCCCATACTTAACCCTGGACATTATTTTGATCTCTGTCTTTTGTCACTGGACTCCTTTGGCTTGTGTCTCCAATAAACCCCGCTGGAACACTATACAGGAGACCCTTCCTGTCTCTGCATCGTTGAGTTACCCATGGGGTATATGAGTGCAGATTAAGTGACTGTGTGTCCACCCAAGCGGCTTCTTGAGAAGACGCTCTTTGGGGAGAGTAGCAGCATCTCACCATCCCTCCATGTCGCTACAACTCCCCACCAAAAAATACCCCAAATCGAACACAGAATGATTCCCCTGAAGACAGAGGCACAACAGCAAGACATTGGATTAAGAGGAATGTATGTGTTACACTCTAACACAATTAAAGCACCTTAAATCTCAAAGGTTTTGAAAGTAAAATATTTTAAAAATTGCTGAAATGAACTAGAAATAGAGTCACATTATAAAATTATATAAGAGACTGAGATTTGTCAAAAGCCTGTCTCTGGTGTCTCCGGTGCCTGGACAAATGTCACTGTTTTGATAAAGAGAGGGAAGGGAAGGGACGTTCTGGCAAAAGAAGTTCTGGGAAGCTCTGGGAAGATAAGTTCTGGGAAGTTCCAGGAAGGGAAGGGAAGTTCTGGGAAGGGAATGGAAGTTACAGAAAGTTCTGGGAAGTTCCAGGAAGTTCCAGGAAGTTCTGGTAAGAGAAATTGTAAATTTGCAGATGACACTGGGGGTGTGTGTCAATCAGTTGGAAGATAGTATGGCTCTGCAGAGAGATCTGGAACAGTTGGATGGATGGGCAGAATCTAATAGGATGAAGTTTAATAGGTCCAAGTGCTGAGTCCTGCACTTTGGCCACAATAAACCCCTGCAGCATTATAGGCTCGCCAGGTTGTCCGGCCCTGGGCTGGACAGTGCCCAGGAGGAAAGGGACCTGGTCAGCAGCTGGCTGAACGTGAGCCAGCAGTGTACCCAGGTAGCCAAGAAGGCCGATGGCATCCTGGCCTGGATCAGGAATGGTGTGGCCAGCAGGAGCAGGGAGGTCATTCTTCCCCTGTACTCAGCACTGGTGAGGCCACACCTTGAGTGCTGTGTCCAGTTCTGGGCCCCTTCAGTTTAGGAAGGACGTTGAGATGCTTGAGCGCATCCGGAGGAGAGCAACAAGGCTGATGAAGGACTTGGAGGACAAGTCATATGAAGAACGACTGAGGGAGCTGGGGTTGTTTGGCCTGGAGAACAGGAGACTCAGAGGTGACCTTATCGCACTCTGCCACTTTCTGAGGGGTGATTGTAGATATCTGGGGGTTGGTCTCTTTTTCCAGGCAGCAATTGATAGAACGAGAGGATACAGTCTTGAGGTGTGTCAAGGGAAAAATAGGTTGGATATTAGGAAAACATTTTCCATGGAAAGAGTGATAAGGTACTATAAGGAATACTACAAGTACTATAAGGTACTATAAGGAATAGTCTGCCTGGGGAGGTGGTAGAGTCACCATCTCTGGGCACGTTTAAAAAAGAATTGGATATGGCACTTGATGCCATGATCTAGTTGAGGTATTAGGGCATGAGTTGGATTTGATGATCTTGAAGGTCTCTTCCAACCTACACATTCTGTGATTCTGTAATTCTTCAATATTATTATTATTATTAAATAATTAAATTAATAAATTACTTATAAGTAGGCCATGTAGAAAAGTTTGAGTGAGAGAAACTAAAATTTGAAAACCACAAGTGTTAAGAATGAAATGAAAATTAAAATAATAAATAAAACCACCTTCTTTTTACATTATTTAGTTTCTAGCAGAACTTATTTGTGATCACCAGGGTGTCCTTGTGGTGTTTTCTTGTTTCACCCATATTTACTTTAGCTCTATTATAACCATTTTTTCCTTAAAACTATTTATATGAAAACCGCCCTATGCTCCTAGTATCCTTCTATATATCTTTAACTCCTTATGTCAGATGTCAGATGAAGGTCCTGCCTCCTGACAACACACAGAAAATACAGGCTCACAGGTTGATTTCCAAAATAACTAACGTTGTGGAGTCACCACAGTGTCTCAGCTGTTGTAGTTCCTCTTCCTTCATGATTTTTTCCTGAGCTCCCACTTTAATTTGTCTGAATCCTCTGCAATCAAAGCATTCACATCCCTCTGTTACTGTGGGTCAGAACTCCTGGAGCAAAACATTTCTGATCTATCCTCTCAAACCTCTGCCCCAGATCACCCCTGTCGGATCATTCCTCCTGAGAAGATGGCCCATGCCATGGCTGAAGGAATACGCTGGATAAATGCAAGTGGAAGGCACCTAAGGGTTTGTTCAATTGCTTTACTAAACTCACAACACTTGGTATTTTCCTCACTATGATTTTAAATAGTGTCTTAGAGAACAGGATGTCACACTACTGTTTTCCTTTGAATGTATTTGAGAGTGATATCTCCAAGGGGCTTTAAGACATCTTTTCCTTTTTCTGAGACAGTGGAGATGTCCATTGTTCTTCTATGACAATGTAAGCTCTCTGTGATAAAGAAGAGTTTATCCTTTCCATCTTGAAATCATTAATTAGCTGAATTTTGAATTCATGAGGCCCATAAAAGCTTATATCCTGTATCATGCCAATGAGCTTTTCATGTCATCTGCTGTGGGAACCTGGAAAACATGAAATGGAGAAATGTGTGAAATATTCTAGTCTTCTAACTAGCTGAATTTTAAAAGAAGCCCAAAGAAACTTGAGGAAAGCAGAATACTTTCACAAAGGAAGTATCCTTTCTGGTGTGTTTTTTTTTTTTTTTTTTTTTTTTGTTTGTTTGTGGTTTTTTTTTGTTTTGTTTTTGGTTGGTAGGGTTTTTTTTGTTTTTGTTTTTGGTTTTTTTTTTAATGCAGAAGTTCTGGACTCTTTTTACTAATCAAAGAACATCGAAAATTCAGTTTGAATGTGCCATGAATTATGCCAAAAAGGAGAACAAATTAAATCTTTCAGATGTAAAAAATAGATTTTACTCCTATTTTACTCATATTTTAACTGCAAATCCCCAGACATCTTTCCATAGCGTCTCTACTCACCCCTTATAATGAATGGATTCTTCACTGCTGAAATCTTGAAATCTTTATCAAAACTAATTGCCTTTCACCAATGTGTGTTCTAGTTCAATGATAGGTTTTAGGATTAGGCATAGGAACAATGAAAGCCTGTGCTGTGACTCATGCAGGTCAGATTACTTATCCACAAGATCCTTGGTGGTTATAAACCCAATGAATCTAATAATCATATATAAAGGTGGAAAAGCCCATGGGTCAGAAGAGAGATAAAGCAGAAAAGTCATAATCAAAGTTTTCTAAATTCCTGAAGGAGACCATAAAATAGTAAAAATGGCTTGAAAGGGAAAAATGCAAAAAATATTCTGATTTTCTGTTATGTGTGTGCATACACACACATCACACCTTGGAGATTATCTTTAATTTGGAAACTCAGAGATTTTTAGATTATTTTTGCAGGAAATTGTTGCATTGATGCATTTTATATTTACCTGCCACAGCAACTGATGATCTGATTTAACCCTGCCAGAAACTTTTTGCACTTTGCAGAATCATTGAAGAAGTAGCACAGCTGCATGCCAACAATGGCTGTTGGACACACAAAATCTGGGAAGCGAATAATGAACCACTGCAGGATAGACATAGAACTCAACACAGAAGACACCTGTCCCCATCGTGGTATTGTTTTATGCTTGTTAAAGCAAGACTTCTATCCCAGTGGGTTATAAGGAGATCAACAATAATGAACAATTTACCATATTTTGAAAGTCACACCACATCATACTGCTGATTATTACAGCTTTACCTACCCATTTAAACCATGTTAATTATCATTAGACAATGCTGTCAGTGTCTCTACCATCATTCAATATAATTCAATTT
The DNA here is from genome assembly GCA_037837765.1 of Delichon dasypus. Lineage (NCBI taxonomy): Eukaryota > Metazoa > Chordata > Aves > Passeriformes > Hirundinidae > Delichon > Delichon dasypus. Next base: position 67,900,619 of record JBBAXF010000004.1, on the reverse strand, counting down.
GTTTGATTTAATAGAATTTAATTCAATTTATTATTATGTTCTGTGTACAAGTATGGTGTTTGTGGAACAAAGAAACAAAATGTGAGCTGACATTCATCCCTGAAGAGAAAAGCATTTAAAGTTATAATCAAGCAATGAAAAGAAGTGGGGCTTCATCCACTTTCTCTGTTTGGGTGTAAAATTTTAGACATTACTCTCTAGTCATGCAGTGCAAGAGACAGGAAACACTTATTTCAGGTTTAATCACTTTGGTTTGTTTATTACTATGTATTTGGGGAAAGAGTAATATTACAATTTTGCTTCCTTTTTCTCTCATTTGCTATTATATGTGGGTGAGTAGGGGATGGTGAACAATAAATTACACTACTTAGAGCTGTAGGCTAAGGCTTTTCTTGTCAGTTGTGTCAATAAAGTACACACATAACATCAGTTTCCCATTACACATCATTCAGACTCATATATTACTCAGTATAATGGGAAAGGGGCCACTGAAATCTAAAATGAAAAGAGAAATTGAAGAAACAACCAGCAGCAAGCAGCAGCAGCAGCAGCTGAGCCAAAAAGCAGCTGTGGTAGTGAAACATTTAGTCACTGCTGCTGGGGGGGAAAAAAAAAAAAAAAAAAAAAAAAAAGGTATCTCTATAGAAGACAGTGCCACATGCTGGAAACTATGCAGCAGGTGGGTTTCTGTGGCACTGGAAGGTACTGATATCTTTGTATCTTCTTCTTTATTTTTTTTTCCCTAATATATTTGCATTTCATTTAAAATAATTTAATGCAAGACCAAATCACAGCCCCGGTCATGCTATTGGCTAAGTCTTCTCAGATGCCTTCATTGGTTGTTTATACTGTAGGGCAGATGCCGTGATTTGTTCTTAGTGTAAATTCTTGTCTTTCCAGTTGTGCTACTCGGTGACTTTGCCACAGTGCTATAAAGCGTGTTTTCTGAATCATCTCATGTTCAAAGCCGGAGCTAGATTTTGGAGTATGTTTCATTCAGATGACTGCAGCAATCTGTTCCTGAAGAAAACTTTGGTCTGCATACTGTCATAGTCAAACCTTTATTCAAGGTTCAATATCATTATTGATATTGATCTGGATGGGGGAATCAAATCCACCCTTAGTAAATTTGTGGATGACGTCAAATTGGGCAGGAAGGTTGAACTGGTTTGGAGGAGGAAGGCTGTGCAGAGGGACATGCACAGGCTGGATCAATGGCCTGAGGCCCCTTATTTGAGGGTCAACAAGACCAAATACTGGATCCTGCACTTTGGGCACAACAACCTCCTTTAACTCCAGGCTGGTGCAGAATGGCTGAAAAGTTGCCTAGAGGAAAAGAATCTGGGGGTGCTGGTCAACAGCAGCTGAATTTGAGCCCAGATGTTCCTAAGTTGCCAGGAAGTCCAAAGGCACCTGGCCTGTATCAGCAATAGTGTGGCCAGTAGGACCAGGGAAGTCATTCGGCCCCTGTGTTGGGCACTGGTGAGGCAACACCTTGAGTGCTGTGTCCAGTTCTCGGCTCCTCCATTCAAGAAGGACATTTGAGGTGCTGGAGTGTGTCCAGAGAAGGGCAATGGAGCTCAGGAAAGGTCTGCAAAGTCGTAGGAGTTGCACTACAAGGAGCAGCTGAGGAAGCTGAGGGAGCTGAAGCTGTTTAACCTGGAGAGGGAGGCAAGCCTCAGAGCCCTTATATGACAGGAGGGTGCAGCCAGATGGGGGTAGGTCTCTTCTCCCAGGCAACCAGCAATAGGATGAGAGGTGCTATGGGAGGTATAGGTTGGACATTAGGAAGAATTTCTTCACAAAAGGGGTGATTAGACTTTGAAATGGACTACCCAGGGAGGTGTTGGAGTCACTGTCCCTGGAGGTTGTTTAAGGAAAGCCTGGGCATGGCACTTAGTGCTATGGTCTGGTTGACATGGTGGTGTCCAGTCATGGATTGGACTCAATGACCTCAGAGGTCTTTCTCAACCTAACTGATTTTGTGATACTGTAAAACTGATATATTCTCCATTAGTTCAGCTAAAGCTGTCTAAAATTCACTGGGTACTCCTGCAATACTCATTTATTACTGTTGCTTGAATTGTGCTTTTAGTGTTGTAGAACCCTAACATCCTATAATAGTTTTGGTTAGAGGGGACTTGTAAGGATTATGTATTTCAAATCCTTCCACTGACAGGGACACCTTCCACTTGACCAGGCTACTGCAAGTCCCATCCAACCTGACTGTAAAGAATTCTAAAGTTGGAGTGTTCATAGGTGGCAACCTTCTCTTGGCAACCTGGGCCAGAGATTCTCCACTACATTTCATAGTAGGCCAAAAAATAGATGCAACTCGGAGGACCAGTTTTTCTATTTAGACAGACAGTTCTTTCCTCTCTCTATTTAGGAAATATCTTGTTTTGAAGGTTGCACATAATTGGAAGCCCTTGTAAAATAAGGAGAAAGGGAAAGTGTTATCATCCTTATTTCCCAGAAATGGGAAGACTAAAAAACAAGAAAGTAGAGCCTGAAACCCAAGTGATTATTTTAACACCTGATTTGTTTTCCATAAAATTTATTAAGTGAACGGAAGATGGAAAAGCAGCCGTGGTTCTGACTTTAAAACTCCAAAAAGCAAAACAGCATTGAGGCTCATTTTTAATTATAACACACTAGAAAGGGAGGGAGAGAGGTGGTGGAATTATAGTCTATTTTCTGAACTAATACTTATGAACACTGGATGGCATCGTCAGTGATTTCATAAATGTTCTGGAAGAAAGTGTAGTGATTGCATAATAACCCCATCAAAAGGGTGGTTGATTAGTTTAGTGAATTTGGCATACATTTCAGCTATTATTTTCATTTGAGAAGCAGAGGTTGAATGACACTGTTTCTTTTATCCTGGCACTTTTCAAATGAGCACCCTAAAACCTAAAGTAGTTATTTCTTAACTTCTACATATCTTGGGACATAACTATGGCAACAGTATTTAAAGATCACAGAGTTAATAAAAACTTCAGTACTTCAGGTTTGAAGGGAATTGTGGATTTCTTATTTTGCAACAATCCACTAAAAAGAGGGGCAAAATTTTACACAATTTATGTTTGTAGAAGTGTTCAAAGTTATAACTTCTGTGATTAGATCACTGAAAAAAAACATTAATATCAGTATGTAGTTATTCTCTGTGCCTGAAGGTGTTCTAAAATATCTGTCCACACCCCAAAAAATGTCATTAGCTCCACAGGGGTGAAATGCATAGCTGTGCTGGAAGAGCAGGCAGACATTTAGTAGGAAGTAACTATTCCATACAGATTTTGTATGACCACAAAATCTGCATTTTAGAATTTCTGCTTCTCTTATGATAAATTAATTTATGTCCACTATCAGTATTTTATCCAAATCTGATCTCATCAATCCATTCCCCAGGTTTTTTTGTGGGTTTTTGTTTTTGTTTTGTTTTAATTTTTGGAGGTAGTGTCACGTCTTAGGAAAAGTGTTCCCCAGTTTAGTCTTTCTTCCCACTAGAAAGACCATCAGCTGCTCCACCCCCCCCCCCCCTCCTCCCCCACAGGAGGAAAAAAAGTAGAGATCACATGTTAAGATAAAAGCAATTTATTGCAAACTGCAATGAGATAAGAAAATGAACAGTAACAGTCAAAATATTAATAACAAAAGGTATAGGAAAAATAAACTATTTACACAAAAATAATCTGAAACAATAAACAAATATTGATTGGGTCTTCCCCACCATGTTTTATTCCACTGGAAGGAACACCTTTCTACTTAGAAGTGGATAAGAATCCCTTTTCACCACCCTTAGCAATAACATGGGTGGTATTGAATAACATTAGGTCTGGCTATGCCCTGTAAGCCTCACCTCTTCTCAGCTGTGGCAAAATATAATCCTGTCTTGGTCAAAAGCATGAGAAGTTTGTAGCTGTTGTTTGTCCTTTCCTTGGCTGTGAACAATAAGTCAATGCCATTTCCTTCCTTACTCATCACTTTGGAGGAGTATCCACTACCTCAAATACATTGCTGTTAGTATATGTGTGTACTGAACAGCTTAAATTGTAGGGAAAGGATCTTAATTCTGTTTTCATACATCTAAGTAGATCTGTTCTGGATGAGACATGGGAACTGAAACTACCCTGTCTGTACCTAAACTGGGGGACCTTGGAGCATTTTGAACTTTTGAGTCAAAAAAAAAAAAAAAAAGGCTTGGTCTGAAGCTTCATCAGCAAAACTAGGCCCTTACCCTGGGTATTTTCTAACAGAGGAAAAAACAAACTATGAACAAATACAGCATAACTAGCAGTATTAACAGCCAAATTTTGTGCTGTTCTAAGGTGGTGTTATGGCTTAACCCCAGCAGGCAACTAAATACCATGGAGCCACTCACTTGCTCCCTGCCCCCACATTGGCATGGGAATGGTGTATGGATAAAAGATACAACTTGTAGGTTCAGATAACAACAGTTTAGTAAATGAATCATAAAATAATACGTGATAATGATGATGATGATAACAATAATAACAATAATAACAAACAATAATAGTAGTAGCAGTAGTAGTAGTAGTAGCAGTAGTAGTAATAGAATCTTAATGAAAAGTGAGACTCATTGAAGACAGGAATACAAGGAGATAGAAATAAAATCCAAGAGAAACAAGGGATTCACTAGAAAAAATTGCTCACCACCCACTGACTGGACGCCCAGCCCATCCACCAGCAACAACTGATCAAGTGTCCTCAATTTATAACTGAGTATGAGGCTCTATGAGATGGAATATCTCTTTGTCCAGTTTGGGTAAACTCTCCTGGCCATGCTGACCTTTTGGCTTCATGTTCGCCTGCTTCCTGAAAGAGCACAGAACACTGAGAATTCCTTGATTAGAGTAAGCACTGCTGAGTAACAATTAAAAAAACTGTGTGCTATCAACATTATTCTCAGACTAAATCCCTAACACAAGACTGTACCATTTACTAGGAAGAAAACGAACTTTATCCCAGCCAAAACCAGGAGAGTAGAGTACAGGATTCACATGTTCTGCTGCACCACCCAGACCAGATGAGATACAGTTGCTGGCCTGGGTTGTCAAAAATTGGTAACACTGAGTATAAAATATATTTATTTTATCTCTTTCACGTATCTTCTCTCCCAATCCTCGTTAATGCTCTTAATTCTAGGGATATTTCATAGATTATTCAGGACAGCGTCTGAGAAGTGTGTGACATGTTCCAAAGCTCTTTAAGCATCACTATTCATAATTATGTGTATGCTTATGGATTCACCAGAGTTAATAGGATATAGACTCAACTTAAGCACAACATGGCTTTAGAAATCCCTCTACTACTTTCTGAAAGTCTTGTATTTTCTGTAAATTCAGATGGAGAGTATCAGATTGTCATGGGTTAGTACAGTTTGGTTTTTTAGTTATAGAAGAATGTAGAATAATTCTCCAGGTCAGGACCTGGGAATTTCTTTGGAAGAGACAGGGACCTATCAGAGAGTTAGTTGGAATATTGGCATCTATTCCGACCACTGAAATTGTTAGCTGTGACTTTGGGAAGTATCATATAAAACCCCATTAATTTCCTGTAGGTGGGTCCTTTTTCTTCCTGCCTTTGGCCAGAGAGAGACAGGCAACATCGAGCTGGGTCTGCTGCTCCCCGTTTTGGGGAATGGGAGCAGGCCTGAGGCCTGGCTGGATGAAGGGTGGAAGGAAAGGTTGCTGTTTTGTAACAGCTACTTTCTTCAAACTTCTCTGGAGCAGGCAGAGAACTCTGCTGGGCCCCTGATAAGAGCTATGGGCACCATTTGGGCCGAAGCCACCCCGATTTACTCCGAGGAGTAGGCTGAGAAGGCATTTATGATCCTGCCTGGGTTTTTTTTGTGATTCCGACTGCCCGGGTGCTCTGATCTCTGATGTTTCTGTGTGAGTTCTTCCTCCCTCACCAGCGCAGCCTTGAACATCTAATACCATGAACTACGGAGAGAGAGACAAAGACTCCGAGCAGATTTAACTCTTTCTTAGCAACATGAAGCTTCCAGAGCTTGGCTCTTCTCTGAGAGAGTAAGAAAGGACAGAGTGAACATAAAGAAAAAACAGCATGAAGTCAGTAGAGCAAGAGTAAGAAGACTACTAGGACAGAAAGTTGAAGAGTTAGTTGTTTTATTCTTACTTGAGCCATGAAAATGAACCCTATATTTAGATCATTCCTTTAAATCATGGGAAAGATAAGCATTTGGGGGGAAGATTGTTTTAATTTGTGTGTGTGAATTTGAGCAAAAGTGTTTGTGTTGAACTAAGTAATATCTTATAAGATGCTTGAACAGAGATAAAGATAAGAAACCCCCTGTGCCAGTGAAGTGAGAAGATATCTCTGTACCTTGAGATGAAGAATCCTTTGCTTTAGAATTATTCATCTTTAAAAGGTGACACCCCAGTATGCAAAAGTCTAAGACCCATGACCCATAAGCAGCTTGGGAAACTGCTCCTGGGAGGGTCACAAAGGCAGGTTTCTCCGGGCGGTTGTTTTTGTGACAGCTTAAAACCCACAAGAGAACTGTTCTAGGTTGTCAGTGGGATCCATGACTCTGGAAGATACTCTTTCCCTAATGAGTTGATAAAAGACTATTGTCAGATAGTGAAACTGACTGAAAATTACAAGTTTTGTCTCTTTATGTTGTTTTGTAAAAAAATGAACAGTTTGTAAAGAGAAGGAAGAGTGTTTTTGAAGTTTCATTCTGTTTTAGTTTTTTTGTTTCCAACTTTCTTTTTTTTCTATTCTTTTAGTGTATGCTAATAAACTATTTGTTAATTTTAAGGCTGAGCCTGCTTTGTTTTTTCTCCTAATTTCTCTCCCACAGAAAAAGTATGTACCAAGACCAAAATTTAGTGAACATGAAACCACTACACAGATGTAAAGCAGAAGCAGAACACCTTGTCACAGAAGGAAAGAAATGTGAATTCTTCCAGCCTTTTTTTTTTCATCCGTTCTTATCTTGTTATGTCTTTCAGAGCTTTGCTTGCATTCCTCTTTTCTCCTTTTAATCCAATTTGTCTTATTTCTAATCTATCATTCACTTTTTTTTTCCTTTTTGTATTATTTTTTCTCTTTCTCTCCTCCCAAACTACTCCCTTATTGTCAGTTTGCATCCATCCCCAACTCTGTAAAACAGAGCTTTCAAAGTTCATGCAGTTAGTGAATGTTGCTTGCTCTGAGAGAATGAGGGACACAGAAAGCAGTGACTAATATCAGAATCATGAGTGAAGATATGTTTTATTCATAAACCCTGCATCTCTAGTGAAATTAAAAGCAAAGCAAAGGGTCGAAGCTCTGAGCCCTCTTTCCTGGAGCCTGTAAACCAATAAAGGCTTTATATTAGCTATCGATATCTATCTCTGACTTGGCTTAATAACATCTTATTCCCTGTTTTCAGCAGCCATCAATAATATTTCTGCCTGCCTGCTCAGGTCCCCATCTCTGCGTGCAATTGCATTATAAGGGTCTATAAGCCCAATTTGCTTCACATTCTTATTTTTGGAAAAGGCTGTCTGGCTTTTGTAATGAGAGCAGCTGCCAAGAAGGCTTGACAGAATTTGTGGCCCATCTGGCTTATAATCTTCATTCAATATCGTAGGAGCCTAAACTCCCAGACCAACTGATAAGTCAGAGCATATAGGCAAGCAGTGGCAGCAGTCTTCCTTGTGATTTCTCATTAAGGACAGGGACATCTCAGTGATTCTTTCATATCCTGGCTATCATAGTTTTGTTTGGTTGGGAGGGGTGTATTTTATTTTATTTTTTTTTCCCTAACAAGACCAATGTTGTACCATTAAAAAAAAAAAAAAGTTAAAAACAAAACAAAACAACAACAACAACAACAACAAACCCCACAACAAAACACAGCAGTATTAAAACTACTTAGGTTCCCTTGTATCATGTTTAAGAAAATAGGAAATCAATGATTTGATTCTGCTTTTAAACTCAGCACTAGTTTGCCAGTATTCATACTTAAAGTATTTTTGCTGACATATTCCTCTCAGAATCATAGAAAACAAGGCAACAAATGATCCTGAGAATTTATCTAGCATATTTCCCTAAGATAATGTGGAATTAGTTATATCTCCAGTATCCTCAGACCTCAGTCATTTTTGTATCATCCTCTAATTAATGATACCTCATTAATGCTTTAAATCCTCCATTTTCAAAAGTTGGGTTTTTTTTTTTTCTGTTATCTCAACTTCTCCACAACTCTCAGTTTCTACTCCAGATACAGAAACAAGATGATGGTCCTGCATGCAGCACTGCCTACAAATCCCTCACTTCTTGAGCAAAAATATCAGCAAATCTTTTACTGTTTCCTCATAAGTTGTGTTTTCTGGAACACTGTTCAGCTTCACTCTCATTTCCCTTTGTGGAATACTAAAGGACATGCGGAGATACTTTTACCACCCATGTTAGGGAGGCCACTCAGCTCCCTCAGTTGTCCCTTTGCATTTCTTCCAGCCTCACTTGTGTCTTGGTTTGAAAGACAGGTATCTGCTAGGGAAGGGTGGGGCCTCTCTAGGAATGGGGAATTCCAATCCCTTCCCTCCAAGTTACTATAATTTTGAAGATTAAAGAGGCTTTTCAGGCAGAGCAATGAGCGAAGTAATAACAGTTCTTTACTGGTAAGTATAACAAGGCAAACAAACAACAGCAACTACAGCATTATTAATAAACAGAACCAGGAACCTTGAGGGGCTTTGTTTCACAAAGTCCGGGGCAGTCTGATCTCTTGGGACCCTGAGAGCACCAAGCTGGAATGGTGGAAACTCCGGGCTGGTGGCAGGAACAGCAGGATGTACCCGGCAGGCAAAGGGGGAATGTCCTGGCAGTCAAGGGATGTCCTCACAAAGTGAGCAGTGCTGAAGGAGCCGCGACAGCTGGGCAGGGCTGGCCCAGCTCCAGCAGGGCAGGCGAAGGGGGCTCTGGATTCCTGGGCACACGAGCAGATGATGGATGATGGTAGAATTCCCAGGATCAGACCCTCCATTAACAGTGGACTCCTCCTGCAGCAAGCAGCTGCCCGACCATACTCTCTGATGCTGAGAGCAGGAAGCGAATGCTCAGCTCCCTCAGCCCTGTCTTTCTCCCTCCCCCAAACTTATGTGATCTTCCTCCTCCCTTGGACACTTCTTTGTGTGGGTCAAGCACTCTCTAAGCATCAGTATTTAGTTTCTTAGCAACTTACAGGGGAAAATTCTATAGGGGAAAAAAACCCAAAACCCAACCTAACCCCCAACAAGTTGTCTGAAATCTAAACCTTTTAAATTTACCGCTTTGGTTCTTTCTAGGAGATTAAATTTCCTGCAGATGTCAGGGATGAACAGCTTCAGAGCTAATCATCTCACCTAGTTTAGAGATTTATCTTCAGAAGGCCTGAGATGCCATATGAGAAAGCAGACTTTCTCTGTTGATTACAGTGGGGACAAGCTATGACCAGAGGCCCAACTTTTACAGGACTATCAAGATCAATTCCTGTATTAGCAGAGGAAATGAATAATGTAATTTTTTTTTTTTCTTACAGCTCTGCATGTTACATCTAATTTTTTGATTTCTTGTAAGATGAGAAGCCCACATTTTTTGTTCCCCTCTGTTAAGGCATTCATCACCCTTGAGATAAAAATTGAGTTTACACAGTGGTTTTCTGTAATATGTTGAAGCTTTTATTGCACGTACTTTTCACAAAAGCCTGTGAGGTCTCCTAGAGCTTTGACACCCACACCTGATAGGAAATAGCCCAGGAGACATTAAGGGAAGGGACAAGAGGCCAAGTGGATAAACACAGGAATAATTTTATGTTCATGCAGTATTTTTCACACATTATTATGTCACAATCTTTTAATGTTGAAAACCTATTTTAAAGAAAAACAAAATCTAACAAAACCATAAAATAAACCAACACAAAATAAAATATGAAGAGTTGTACCTTATTTGGAGGAATAATTTCATAAATATGAGGATGAAGAACACTTGAAAGTCATATATCCCGACATCAGAAAGAGTGGATAGTTAAAGAAATTGAGGAACATATTTTTCCAAATTTTTGTCCTTTTTTTTTTTTTTTTTTTTCTCTCCTGAGGCCAGACCTAATTTCAAACATGCTAGGCATTTTTATAAAACTAACCATATAGACATTGTGCTCTAAAACCCATTCAACTCTGTGGTCATCTTATGTTTCATAGCAAAAGGCTTAATGGGGATGAGAAAAGTAAAAGTCCATTAGGAAACCCTGCTAGCATGGCAGATAATTTACTTCACAGGTGGGTCTGCTGATTTTTTTAGGGTTCATTGTGCTTTGGATAAGAATTCTGTTTAATTTCTAGCCCTACTTATTGTACTGTTACCATATCTTGAGAATTCCAGGATAAGAAAAAGATTCCAGGTCAAACAAATTAATTTTTTTTGATAAATTGTTCTGTACCCAAGTAGTTCTTCATGATCCCAGTTTGTGGTGGTGCAGAACTGTTTTATTAGGTCTTTATAAGAAGTTTATGTTATGGTTCATTTCACTGTATCCCCAATATTGTAACCCTTTTTGTGTTGTCTGTATAATAAGGTGTTTTGTGTCAGTCCTCCCACTCCTCACCTGACTTGTAACATCCCCTCTGCCCCAACCCCCCTTGCTCTGGGGCAGCTTGTCTATCACTTTGAGGGGCCCTCCCAGATTGTGAAATCTCAGGGAGAGGGCTTCAGGTGATAGGCCCCCTGGGAGGAATTCCTTTAGCTTTGGATTTTAGTGGTCCAAGGCTTGGGGGTGGGCACACCTTGTTACCCCCTGAATCCCCTGATTTGTTGTCTTGTGGTACCCCCCTTGGAACCCCTCCACCGTTTATAAGGGGTAGGAGGGGGATTCAAATTCTCTCAGCCTCTCAGCTCTCAGCTCGGAGCGCTGAGCCTCCCTGCTCCTCAGCTCTTGAGCTAACAAACATCTTTTAACCTACTAAGCTGAGAGCCAGCCTTTTCTCTTCTGCTGCCGTTGCTGTCACGACACTATTGGGTCCAGCTGCTAAGCCGAGAAGCCGAAACGAACTGGGACCTTCTGTGCCTGGGTTGACTCGAGCTAGCTGGAGGTCATCTCCCGCCCGGTGCGGGGACGGAACCAGACACACCAGTTACAGTGGATTGGAGGATATGGGAAGGATTCTTATACTAATTGTTACATGATAGAAAAAAAAAAGTACTTTTGAGGTAACACATTTTAGGAAAAGCGTAGTTGAAATAGCTAAAGGTATATCACAATCTGGAAACTACAGATTATGTATTTGCAGCAGAGAACCTTAGCTCATCAGATTGCTAACTAACAAACTCATTAACTCTCTGCTCATTAACTACTTAGCTATGTTTTTTGCACTTCTCACCTTTCTGTTCAACCTATTATTTGTTCCATGCACCATATATGACTAGGAGTTGGGATAAAGCAGATAATTTCAATGAAATATAAGGTTTGGCTATAAAACTAGCCTCTGCTTCTATGCCTTTTTGTTTGTTTGCTTGTTTGTTTGTTGGGAGTCTTGGTTCTGTTTGTATTGTTTCATATGTTTGTTTACATGCCTGTTTATTGTATTACCCCATGAGACTAGATGGCCGCCGATGGCAAAAAGAGTCTGTTCTCTTGCTTAGGGTGGGAATTTACAGCTTTTATTCTCAAGTCCTGCCCTGCATTGCTGAAGGTCTCTACCCCGATCGCTTCCCAGGCCAGAGCGTCCTGGTTCCTCCCCCACCGTGGCTTTTTCCCCAGGGAGCAGGGCCCAGAGGCAGGAACAAGACACCACCCAATCAGGGATAAAGTGGGAGGGGAACAGGGCTGGGTTACATTTCAGTGTGGGGGATAGGCACTGCTGGGCAAGGACAGATCATAGGACAGATACAAAGAAAAAACATTACAAATCCGATGAAATATAAACCCAATTAATGCATTACGACACCTGTTTGTTGTTTGGAGATTATTTAGCCTCTATGTTGCATTGAATTTATGTGATAAAACATTAAAATAAAAGAAAGCAAAAAACTCAATCATTAACCTTTGGTGAACTTGGAAAAAAAAAAATATGGCAGAACAGATCTGTTTCCAAATTTAATTTTTGTGTTTTTCTCCATCAAACTTAAACCCATATTTTCCTGAAATATCTAAAAGTGCAAATTGGCTAATGTGTGATGGTCTGATGTCTGTACAATTCAGGAATGCATGTTTCTGATTGGCAAAAGAGCTCCAGCTCTTGCTTATAACATTAAAAACCTGAGTATAGTTACTGCAATTGAAGGGATTAGTCATGCGCCTAAAGTGAAGTAGAGTGTGCTGCAGGAAATGTAAAATTGAAAGGAAAATCACGACCTGTTAAAAAAGAAAAATGTTAAACTTAACTTTTCAAACTAGGATCACAGAATCAAAATGCACCAACCTGTGTCCTGAAAAGCTAACTCGTGCTTATGGCTCTTCCTCAAAATCAGATAGACTGAAATGTATTATTATTTACATTTCATGAGTTTCCAAGCAGCAGATGAATCACTGTCCCACCATCTCAGACTTTTAAAGGGCACAGTGATCTGAAGGGCTGAAATTATTGAAGGTCAGGTAGGCAACACATAGGAAGGACAAATTACCCTATCTCAGCAGACTTCATTTCAGAGTTCTGGGGGGGGAAACTTGCAATTCAGACAGAGCTACCACTCACCAACCTCTGTGTCTTATTGTCACAAAAGCAACCATTTCTGCTCAGCCTTTTCCAACAAAACCCCCACATTGGATACAATTCCCTTTAGATTCTGTGGTGTAAAAAGGGAAGAAAAAAAAAAACAAAAACAACTTGCCTTAATTGTGACAAAATAATAGAATGATTTGGATCAGAAGGGATATTGAAGATCATCTAGTTCTTCCTCCCCCACCATGGGCAGGATGCCACACTCTAGACTTGGCAGGCCACGGCTACATGTTTGAAAAATAATTTTAGGTACTACAATTAGCCATTATTGCTCCTTCTTCAAGAGAAAGGTGCCATAGTAACACTGATATCATTCAAATCAGATTTTTTTTTTTTTTTTTTTTTTTACTCTCTGAGCCCCAAAGAAGCACATCATTATGAATTACAGAAGAATCATGTTTCCACATTTTGGGGTGACGAGATTTTGGACATTGCAGTGTTCTGGTTAAATTTCCTAGAGCTGCTCCTGCTGTTTAGACTCCAGACTATTGTCAATCCAACAAAAAGGCAGAAAATGGCAAGGCAAGAAAGGGCAAAGGCAAGAAAGTAATAAAAATAGCACCAAATTAAGTGTAAATAAAATTATTTCCAAATCCTCCCTGCAAGATCAGTAGCTGTCTACATCCATAACAATGTTAGAAGCAGAATGAATTGGAAGGAAAAAGAAATGTGAGATAGAGAAAAAAAAAAAAAAGTTTCTATAAAAATTCAACTTTATTAATGGGAGATACGGCAAGAGGGGTGTTCAGGGATTCATTATCTCAAAAATAACAGTCCAAACTGACAGGAATGGGTGAAAACTTCCTGACCCCATGGACTAGTGGATTTCACAGTTACATGTATTTGTCTTTTTAGAAGTTAGGAGGTACCGGGGGGAAAAAAAAGGAAAGGAATAACCTGCTCTCTGAAGCCTTGGGGCTTTTCTGATACCATGGAAAGGAAGCATAGGGAAAATGAAGCATAAACAAACTAGAGCTCCACAAATAACCAATAGAAACTAAAAATATTATTACATCTGTACAATAATTTAAGGTCATGTTATTCCCTTTTCTAAGCCTGTGAAAACCTGACCCACATAAGATATTAAAATTCATAACACATGAAAATTAGGAACTCCTGGAAACAGTTTCTCTTTCTATAAGTACAAATTTTCACTGCCTACATCTAGCATTTAAAAGAAACCATCCAGATAATTAAAATGCCTATAAATGAAATGTCAAAGTTTTTTTGTTTTTTTCCCTGTTGTTGTTTTTGTATGGTTTTTTTTTTTTTTTTTTTTTTTTTTTTTTTTTTTTTTTTTTTTTTTCTTTGCCTTTTTTAAAAGAGAAAAATAAGGGGAAAGTACTAATGCCTAGGTAAACTGAAACCTTTATTCTAAAATAACATAACTTAAATACCACTATCTTTGTAAAATAACAGAATAATAAAGATTTGCAAAGTTAAATTAATCCATAGCTCTAGCTATTTCACTGCTCAGTATATAAACTTTATGAAGCAGGTGAGGTTTATAATAAGATTGTATATTGTTTTAAATACTGACATAATTTCATTATTTTAAACATGAGTCTGAGTGCATGTAGCTGTCACTCCAGCATTCTAGGAAGAAATTAATCATATACAGAGAAAAAAATAATATAAAGTATTTGGCAGCCTTCAGATTCCTTTTCATAACTCTCATTTTTCTCTGATAGATGGAACTGATGAAACAAGGAAATAAATCATGCACAATTAAAATGAGAAAAATCTGAAAAGACTCTATCAGTGATTATGTTAAAGAAAATGGGAGGTAGAGGAAATTCAAACATGGGCTGTATTCCCTCATTTATCATTCATTGACACTGATACCTGAATTTTAATTTAAACCTCCCATGTGGTTGGCATCTGTCAGGATGAAGCAGGTTTTCAGCAGGAAGAGAGGAAAACTTTGCTGTGGGCTGGAATTCAAAGCTGAGAGTTGGAGTTCTTTTCTCTTGCCATCATGGTAGCCTGGGAATGATGCTGGAGCCTTGGATGGTTCGGCTTCCCTTTTCTTTATGAAAGAGACACAAATAATACACAGCCTGTCTCCTCACAGAGTGTCTCCTCACTCTGCCAGGTAAATGGGTATATTCCTCTTCATGTTGTGGGAGCTATAACACATTCCCAGAACCACAGCTGTGTTGAAGAATGGCAACATAATTCACCAGTCGAAATATCTCTGAGGTCTTACCATTTGAACCAATACATTTAAACTTTAAACTTAAAATAAATTTTAAAAATGACAATTAAAATATTGTCATTAAAAATGTCATTAAAAAATAGGGGTTGAGATTAGGAAATATTAATACTGGTAGAAAATTTTCACCATCTTTTTGCATTATTTTTCTGCTTATTTTTAGAATTTAATTGCTATCCATAAAGAATGTTGTGTGGAGGTAAAAAAAAAAAAAAAAAAAAAAAAAAAAAAAAAAAAAAAAAGGCTAATTTTTAAAGGAGAATCCATCCTTGTTGCCGCTAAAGATAACAACACTGCAAGATTTGTAAATGTTATGTCTTTTGGGAAAAGACCTTAGACTTATATGGTCACATGAGAAAAACAAACCAAAACAGAACAATCTAAGTTTTGCTAAAGAACTAAACAACCAGCCTGACAGAGTTTAACAGATTCATTTCTTCTGTTGGTAAAGTATGATTGACTAGTTGATTCCCTTTGTGTGGAGTCTCTAGGTTTTGTATTTCAAAACATGCCATAACTGACTAATTTATTTTTACTTCTTCTCTGCTGCTTGATGATGTAATACTGTGTAGAACGTATACATAGGAACCTAATCCCAACTCAGTTGAGATGTATGCACTAAATGTTTTTGGGTAGCAAGATTCCAGTTAGGAAATTACTCTTATGAATGCTGTTACATCTTCTCATCTACTAAGTGATGGAGGAGTTTCCTACCTCTTTCCCCCTCATTTCGGAAAGAAGGAAGGAAAAATGTGACTGTTACGGTTTCCACAGCATCAAAAGGAAACCCCAGCACCTGAATACAGTAATAAGTGAAAGAGTATTTTATGCTACAGGTGATACTGGAACACATCTCAAGTTATGCCAAAGAATACAAAGGGAGAGATTACCGAGGTTGACTACTGAGATGTGAAAACTCGGTTCTCACCAGTAGCTTAAGAGAATTAAACTTCAAAGCAAAATACATTCAACAGCTTTACTAATCATCCACCAACTATAGAAGGAAAACACACAGCTGCTGAGAAACTAAGCTATGCTAAAACAAAACAAAACAAAAAACCAAACAAACAAAAAAAACCAAACCAATTTACTTGCATAACCAATAACCCTTCATCATTTTTCACGTATTCCAACTGTAAAATGAGGAAAGTCTCATTCATACCTCAAAATAATTTGGGGAATGTAATTGTGTTTCTCCTTATTTTTTTTCTTTTCTCTTTTCTTTTCTTGTCTTGTCTTTTTTTCTTTTTTTGTTTTGTTTTGTTTTGTTTTGTTTTTAATAAGTTTAGGTTCTCTGGTAATGGTCATCAAATAAAAGGATAAGTGAATTTAAAGGAAAAAAAATTATTTTTCTTTTACAATCTCAAAGAATTGATGAAACAAATGTGACTTTTCCAGGGTCACATGAAGAAAAGAGAGGCTAGTTTTCAATTCAAACTTATTTTTTTCCATTACTATTAGATGTCTTGGCTGAAGAAACATTTTAAACCACACTATTTTACCATAAGAAAAATTCATATGAAGGAGAAAGGACTTTTCTGGGGTGATGAACAATAAAGAGAGAGAATATGGCATTTTGCCTGTGTTCTGAAACCTACAGAAGAAACAAAATTGAAAGACTACACTGACAATAATGTATCATAATATAAACAATATTGCAGTTCTGGGTGGGAAAATGATTGGAATTTGATATTTGTGATCAGTATCTCACTATTTCCTGATGTTCTTTTATCAGAAAAAAATGGAATAAGAACCAAGGGAAAAAAAAGCCCCAACAAAAACAACAAAACCTTTTTGAATGAAAAGTGGGAGGGTCTAACATCAACAGAACAACTCTGCATAAAGCCTTAACTGATGTACCATGCAGGGTGTATTACTTGATCTTCATAGTCAGGGTCTTGTATATTGAATCATATGTATTTGCATGGTAAAAAATCACTGCTTCTGGCTATAGGTCTCCTCATCCATAGGCTGGAATGCTTAGCAGCATGTGATAATACACACAATAAATTCTGTCGGGTTTGTGGTACCCTACTGCTGAAACTTGCACAATGGAAGTGTTTCACAAAGTTTGAGCATTTTAATTCATTTGAATTCATATGCTTATGGGTAGATTCACACAGACTAAGAAGTTTAAATTAAAGGTGATGATATATAGTGGTGTATTGAGTTGTGGGAAAGAGTCTAGTGACGTGCCTTAAGGACTAACACTGGGTCCAGCTTTATCTTCACTAATGATCTGTAAAAGCAAGTCAATAGCACAGTTATTAAATTAATGGATGCAACTAAATTGAGAGGTGTTGCAAAGTCAAGTAAGGTGAGAAGAATAGTGTAAAATGATATATGAAACATGGTGATAAAAGAACAATCCACAACTCAAAGCTGTAGCATGGGATGAAAAGCAGATGGAGGAGAGGTCTGTACTTGAGGGGAGTAAGAGAGAAACACTTGGAAATTAATTCTGGAAAAAAAAATAGAAATTGTTTAGCAGAATGAGTGCCAGTTTGCAACATTATATAACTTTTAGAGCAGAATGAAGAATTATAGATTCACTTCTGTTTGCATACACAGAGATACTTTTTAAGGAATAAGGAACTTACATTTCTGTTCCACTGCAAAGATAAAAGATTTTGGGCTGTGCAGGTAAGAGACAAATTTTTACCCAGGTGAAAAATTGTTTTTAAGCCTTGTTTAAGTTCCTCTTTTCTTGGTGAAAGACCAAGGATTTGATTCCTCAGAGTACTGAGGTATTTAGACAGATACGCGCCTAGTGAGATTTTCAAAACCATCTATGCATTGATTTTGATGGGAATTAGGCATATGCGAACAGTTGGAATACTCATTTGATGTCTATTTGCCTCTTTATGCATTTTAATAGCTATATAGGTGTTTAGGCTACTTCTGAAAATGGATCTATCTAAATGAATTGTGTCTTATGATGCTTAGGCTGAAATTGCTTTAAAAATCTAGGCATTAAAACATGATTCCTGATATTTCACTTAGAGCTAAATGTAGGAGTCATCTTCCATAACACTGGTTGCCTAAAATTGTAGCCTCGTGTCTAAGCTGCATGTCAAGGCTTTCTGTAATCAATGAAGGGAGTTAGATACCTCCAGAGAGTGATTCATCCTAATATGGTGCCTGAGAGAGGTGACCCATTTCCACCTCTCCCCATTAACTGCAGAGACAAGCTAGATAATGTTCCTTGCCCAGAAATCACTTTTAGCATAGATGAGGGAAAATCATCCCCACTGCTATGACTCTCAAAGGTAAACTCCAAACTGATTGATTTCAGGTTAACGTCACCTATAAAAATAGAATAGAGCTTTGATTTCATCAGAGAGATGTGGGACGTCTGTTACAAATATCCAGAATTATAAAAGAGAATATTCTATCATTGATACTGGTGTAATATTCAGCTGAGCTATATTAGTAGAAAGATTAAGCAAAAAGTTCAGTATGTTTCAGGCATTATAAAATAATGCTTAATTTATCTATTTACTTTCAATATTTATTAAAGTATTTTTTAAGTGGTCAACCCTTTTTGCAGTTTTCTTTTTTAACAAGAGCAATCTCTTGCTCTAATTTTTAACTGAGCTGAAAATTCTGTGTCTGCCCATTGTCATTATAATGAGTTTTGGAATAATTACAAGAAGTGTTTGTTAGGTGTGTCTCTCTCTTGATCATATGAAGTAAATAATACCCCCTTGTCCCACATAGTTATTATTCAGCATTCAGGGAGTAATCCAAGCAAAATAGGATCTTTTTTCCCAGATAAAAATAAGTTCCACAGGCAGAGCTTGGAAAGGGGAAAGAAGCACACATAACTGAAGACAGTGCTGCCAGCATGGTGTTCTGCGCTAGAAAACTGCCAAAAATAATAGCAACAGCTTTTCTTTTTTGTTGTTTTCCATTTTTTTTTAAGGAGCTGGTTATAGAGGACCTTTTATGTTTAGACAAGAAAAAAATCTATACTAAATTCTTTTTAAACTTTGCTGCTTTGTTTTGTTTCTTTAAGTTTATGTCCGCAGGGAGACGTACTGCCTGTGGTTTATGGAAGATGGCAAAGATATGATTAAATTAGCCCTTCTATTTCAACAACAACATCAAGAAAGGTTGTCACAGTGCAGTAAGTTCTTCCAATAGACGTGGAGGGATTTTTTTGTTGCTGTTGGGTGGTGTTTCTTTTTGTTTTGTTTTGTTTTGTTTTAATGATTGAGAGCAATCTATACTCATTAATAATATTCATTGCTTCCATAATAAAGGAGCATTTGTCCAAAGGTCTAAGCCACTTTTATAAATAACAACGGCACCATTGTTTCATTTTGTGGATAAGACTATTTAAGCAAAAAAAAATTATGAAGGTTGTCCAAGGTTGCACATAAATTCAGAGAATAATGAAGGCTTGACAGTGACATGTATGCACTTTGGCTTCACGGAAGAAGGAAAGAGAGCAAAATTTAGCTTTGGGGAAACCAAAGTACACACTAAACTCAGGTCTCATAGCAGCACAATGAAGATTTTTGTATGCTCCTTCTTTTTCTGCATCTATATTTTATTGCTATCTTTTAGGAGAACTGTTTACTTTCACATAGCCGTACAATTTCATTTACCATCAAAAAAAAAAGGAAATAATAAAAAAAAAATCTCATCATACCATTCACAACTATTACTCTGAGAGCTTACTTATATATGGCAAATAAGTTACACAGCACTTAAAAATGTAGCTGCAAGGCTATGTGAGGACTGAGGATTTGCATAGATGAATCTATGCAGCATGAGTCCTCCTTTTGAAACTTGAACACTGGATTTACAGTTCTAATCTCCATTAGTTTTGTGAATTAATTTTTCAGCATAAATCTACGTGGGTTATAAACAAATAAATTACTTAAGAGTGCTTGAAAACGGATACTTTTGACATGATATCTGACTGGGCTTTATAAGTGACCTAAATGCGAGAACTAGACATCTTCTGTAGCCCTTCTCTCATCCCTGGGGGATAAAAAGCCTTCAAAAGGTACTTATCTATTTATATCTACATCAGGACCATTAATCTGAAGAATATACCCTTATGCCATATAAATTACTTGTTGCCTAAAGAGATGGTGCTGTCAGATGCATGGACAATTACCCATTCTTCATATTTAAAATCAGGTTCTAAATAGTGATCTTGACACATTGAACTCTTATGGGATAGTCTGATAGGATCTAACATGCACAAATAACTTCTCCAGATCTTTTTGAGAATTCTCTAGAGCTATTTTCTGTTCCACAGTTCAAGGCATCTTTAGGAAATTAATTTCCTCTAAATTTGGATTGACTTCTGAAGTGTCCTTTAAAGAATAAGGAACACAATGACTCCATCATAACCCTTCTTTTATGTACTTCCATGAGGAAGCTTTGCACTTAATTAGCTACTTACGATGGAAAGAATGCTGCATTTTGAGAAATGAAAGCCCAAGATATGTAAACACTTACTGAATCGAGCAATTCACTTCAAATATGAAAAATTATTGCCTTTCGCTTAAGCTCTTGAAGGGCACTCAATTGTTATTCTACATGGCATAAACGTACTTATTGGTATAACAAAAAATACACTTACTATTATTTAGATTAAACTGTTGGGGGTTTTTTTCTTCTTTTTTTTTTTTTTTTTTTTTTTTTTTTTTTTTTTTTTTTTCCCCCCCCCCACTTTCTGCACATATATATGATTTCCCAGTGTTTTATGTGGTCTTTTTAATGTATAAGCTCCATCCTTAATTGTTTGTTTGAGTCTTTCAAGTCCTCATGACAGAAAAGAGAAGAATGGAATTGAAAAATGAGACCAAAGCCTTAAAATACATAAGGCAAATGCCAGAATGGAAATGTTATGGTTTCTTCTGAAGTGATTGTAGGCTGTTTAATTACTATTATTATTTGCTCATTTCCAAGTGCATGTCTTTAAATCACATCTCATTCCTTCATCATTGTATGGAAAGAAAAATTGTTGCCATGAAAATTCACCCTTGTTTATTAGGTACTCCCATGGATTTTAGCTGCAGTTTGGGGCAGTCTGTCCTCTGAAATTTGGACTGAAAATCTGCGATTAAATAAGTACACTAAGAAGATTTAAAAAGATGATGCAGATACCATTCTTAACAGAAAAGGCTTGACATGACTCTTCAGATGAGAACTTTCCTTGGGATCAGAATATTTAATTCCTTTCAGTGCATTTAAATCTTTGAATGTTGGAGATGAGTGTATGGAATAAGTGACTCTGAATTGTATAGGTTACATCTTCGTGTCAAATAGAAAATGTGATTGAAAGAGTAAGGAGGTGGTTGGGGGCAGGCATGTATTTGACCAATGTTCACTGTGACTTGAACACAGGAAAATAACAGAAGTTAAAAAGTAGAGGTGAATATCCACCAACCTAGGAACAATTCAGGATCTCTGGTAGTCTTTTACTTTTTTCATCACTCTGTGTTAGACCACAGTATATTATATTCACAGTTGTTAGCATCTGAGACAGCTAGACAGCTAGAAGCTCATGCAGTTATTTGACTCCAGTTTTAAATTAACACTCTTTTTGACGAGCATCACCTAAATTGTTTTTGAAAAATCTCAGTCTACAATATCTAAACCCAGTCTCTGCTTGAGTTCAGTTTGATAGATATTGGATTAAACCCTTAAGATGCAGCACTGCAGCCTCTACTTAGTTCATTAAGGGCATGATCCAATGTCCAGTAACATCAATAAGAGTTTTTTTATTGATTTCACTAGTTTTTTTGATTGTACTGTAAATCCCCAATCCAAGCAGAGTTCTTAAGCCTGTGCTTAAATTCATTGCTGGATCCAGTCACAGATAATGACTGTTTTAGTTCTCTAGATTCTTTTATTGCTGTGATTAAAATGGTGAATGAGGACAATACTTTTACAAACTCTCTGATGTGTATAGAGATGAAAGCTACTTCCCCAACTGTTTTTCTGCAGGAAAGAGCACAGGACGAATTGTGGCAGATCTATGGACTCTCTAAGCTCAGAAAAATATATCACAAAATATTTCATTAAGGATGAATGTTATTTCATTTTGACTGTTTTCAGACCCCTAAATTGTTAAAATAATTGAGGACTATATTGCACAAACTGAAAGGAAAAGAAAAAAAAATCACCATTAACCCACAAGTTAAAGAGAAGTTAGCTCAGGAAGGAAAAGCTTTAGATCTAGGTTACAATAGAGCTGCAAATGCTGACAGATGACAAAGTGTGAACTCTGAGCAGTGTTAGATTTTAACATAATTATCAATACTTTCCTTTCAGCTATTATGCCATTTTAATTGCATGCAGCTTATATCTATGGTTTATAGAGCTATATTTGCAATAAGAAAATGAAAGAAACAAAATGAAAATGGAAGAATTATGCTTAAGAATCTACAGTGCCTTTTACTTTATCTCTGGTTCATTTTTTGTGTTTTTGCCTTTATACTGATAGTTATTATAGGTCAATAAGTGTCTAGGTGATTTTTCGGGTGAGGAAGTCACTCTGCAAAATTTTCAAAACTTCTGAAATGTCACTTGTTAAAGTTATATTTTTAATTTCTTCATTTTAAAATTATTTTTTATTATTTAAATAACCAAAAAAAGCTTTTCATTGTCTTCTGTGTCCTTTTCATTCACACCATGGTTTCTTTGCCACTCCCTACTCCAGATACTCACCCAGGAAACTAAGAAATGTCTCAGGCCCTGTAGAAACCACCTCACCCAATGCATGTATTTCCATTTGCCCCCCCCACCTAGTAATGTTAATTTGTTTTCTTGTTCTCCATGGGAGTATATTCCAAAGCAGCTGCATCTCTATGCATTTTAGTTTTGTTCCACAGATGCTGGGGTTTACTTCCTGGGTGGAATTCCTCCCCTCCTCTTGCCTTAACACAAGCACTTCTGCAGCCCAGGAGCTTCATCATAATTCATGTTATTTCAAAGAAGCCAAAAGGAATTATTAATTATTTGATGTTTATTACCAGGCTCTGTAGGGCAAAGCCATGGCCCACAATGAATGTGCAAATCATCTACTGCAAGAGGAGCTCATCTTTGTCTGAAGTCTTCCAGGCACTACAGGGAACATATTGAATGTTATGATATCTATCCACAATATGTGCCCAAATTTGTTCTGCCCTTGCTCCAAGCCATGCAGTTGCTGTTGAGCTATGAGCCAAAAATAATAAGCTCTAGTGGAAGGGAGGCTGAATTATCTTGAGCTGCACAACACAGAAACTCCACCACACAGCTTTTAAATTGGCACTCACTTTTGTCTCTCGCTGCGGTCAGAACTATCCCATACCTGCCCCAGATCAGCCAAGAAGATTGATCTCAGTACAAACATAACTGTTAATAATGTCTGTTTCAGTGCTTTTATTACAACAACATTATATTTACCCTCCAGGAACTACTATCAGAATCTTGTCCCCTGTTTATATGTACATGTATAAATATACTGACTGCCAGCAGGTGTGCTGAAGAAAAATAGGAGGGTTATAAAATGTCTTGCAGATAAGAATTTCTTTTTAAATGTTAATTTTTAAGACTTCTCCCCCTCTGCCCCCAGTATGACTGACTGTAAACTTCATCTTTAAACTTTTTTTTTTATTATTATTATTATCACCATCATAGCTAGAGCACATACAGACAGAACATCAGTTTAGTGTGACCTTTCTGAAATCATAAGCAATTCTTTCTCTTTGTCATAGCGATAATAGAATGGATCAGATACTTCCTGAAGACCTTATAATAGAGTTCAGCTGTCTAAGCTGTACACTAATGAAAAATGTAAAATCCATCTCTTCTCTACAGTGGTCTCTAGTAGAACAGAGACGCTGTCTTGCAGAGAGCTTTCCATACAGTACATTGGGAACTCTGATATATCTTGTACTGTATGGCAGATTTCACCATGGACAGGACATTTCTTTATCTTTCCATTCTGTATGCCACTTCTATAAAGACACAAATGTATTAACTAAAAAGCTTTTTTCCTACCTTACCCATTCTTTGCTAACTTATTTTGCAATAACAAACTATACAGTGATACATGCGACAGTAGAGGCATGTGAACGTGTAATTCCTTTAACTTTTTATGCTAATCAAATCCTTCAGCAGGTGTAAATCAGTGAAGCCCCACTTACTTCACTACACTTTTGCAGCCACAACAGTTGAATATCCATTCCTGCTTAAGGAAATTATTGATTTAGGTTTATAATTATGTGGAAAAAAAACATAAAGGGAAGAATGGTAAAAATTTTACATGTAATTTCTGGTGGGGGGAAAAAAATAGCCTTAGATTGAAATTTCTGTTAATAGGATTCTTATGTCCATTTCTACAAGAAGGATAGTATTTTGCTAGTAAAGCAGCTTGAATTTCAAGGCCAGATTGTATGGGGCTTAGAGCAAGCTGGTGGAGCGGAAGGTGTCCCTGCCCATGGCAAAAGGGTTTGGAATTATCAGATCTATAGAATCCCTTCCAATACAAATCATTCTATATGTCTATGATTTTCCTCTATCTTCTTAAACAAAACAAACACACAAACAAACACACAAACATAAACAGTGTGTGTGTGTGTGTGTCTTTCCCCCCCCCCTTTTTTTTTTTTAACTTTTTTCCCTTTTTTTTCCTCCTCCCCCTCCCCCCCCCCCCCCCCCCCCCCCCCCCCCCGAACAGAATGCTATCAGTGTCATTTCTTTCTTTTACTTTTCACCTCTGTTTAGTGGTCCTTCAGGAAAGGAAGGCAGTGAAATATGATAGAATACACTGTTTTGACTGAGAATTTTATTAAATAAAACTGATCAATGAACTGTTGATTTTGGATTGAAAATAATGCATTTTGTATTGTAATCTTTCCAAAAGATTTTCCCTCTGTAATATTTTCAATAGTTTGAATTTTCTAAATAGTTTGAAATTTCTGAATAAAGAGAAACTTTATAAAAAATATATGTTTTTTTTAGGGCAGTTTTAATTTCTGTGCTAATCTCTGGTAAGATTGTCAATAAGACTGCTGATTAGTGGTAATTTTGATGGGATATTTTTTATCTATATCTTGATGTATTAACTTTAAAGAAAATTAGAGGACACTTCTCCAAGTACACTTGTTTATATCTCACATTTCTGGAATATCATTTAAGTAATTCTTTTGACAACACTTCTTAGAATGTGCTTAATTGTGAAAGGTGAAATGTGGTGGTGCAGAACTGTTTATTAGGTTTTTATAAGAAGTTTATGTTATGGTTCATTTCACTGTATCCCCAATTCTGTATCCCTTTTGTGTTGTCTGTATAACAAGGTGTTTTGTGTCAGTCCTCGCACCCCCCCTTGCTCTGGGGCAGCCTGTCTCTCCAGGAGCCCTCCCAAGATTGCAAAATCTCGGGGAGAGGGCTTCAGGTGATAGGCCCCCGGGGGGGAATTCCTTTAGCTTTGGATTTTAGTGGTCCGAGGCTTGGGGGTGGGCACACCTTGTTACCCCCTGAAACCCCTGATTCGTGGTTTTGTAGTATCCTCCCTGGAACCCCTCCCCCACTTATAGGGGGCAGGAGGGAGGAAAAAACTCTCTCAGCATCTCAGCTCTCAGTGCTCAGCTCGGAGCTCTGAGCCTCTCTGCTCCTCAACTCTGGAGCTAATAAACATCTTTTAACCTGCTAAGCTGAGAGACAGCCTTTTTTTCTTCTGCTGCCGTTACTGTCACAACATTTTTGGGGTTCAGCTGCTAAGCCGAGAAGCCGAAACGAACTGGAACCTTCTGTGCCTGGGTTGACTCGAGCTAGCCGGAGGTCAGCTCCCGCCCAGTGCGGGACGGAACCAGACACAAAATGTCAGAGAGGAATTTTGAGACTGGATTCTCCACCTCTACCACTAGTTTCATATGTTATTTTGGTTGTTTAAATTGGCTTATTTTCTTTTTTATATCATTTTTTAAATTCAGATAGTGTATCAAAAATAAATATCACATCAGCCACAATAATACCTTGCCACTGTGGTTTCAATCTGGATTTTCTCTGTCGCGTTCTCTGAAGGTTCAGCTCTGGTTGCATAGCATTTCTATGATTTTGGCCAAATATGAGAAAAGAATATGATTGAGATCTGGTTACTGACCCTGCATGAGATAAAAGTGGTCAATCTTACAGTCATTTGCATGGCTAGTCAGATTTTTTTTTTTTTTTTTTTTTTTTTTAAGTCAAAGACGCTAATGTTAGGGTAGCTGAAAAATAAGATTTTGTTTTCTGAAAAATGCAATCATATACATAGTCATAGTGTCGGTAGCTGTTTCAAATTTTGCACTAAAATGCCACAAGTTCTTTCAATAGTTCAGTTAAGCTCTTTCAGTTATGCCAGGCATGAGACACACCAATTAAAAAAAAAACCAAAAACAAAAACCAAAAACCTATGAATTCTGGAATAAGAATTTTGGTTACGTGTCAACCAAAAATGAGTGTCATAAAGAATGTTATGCTTTTTTGTTTCCAGAATAACAAGTGTTCTAAAGGTCAAAATAGTGAATTTTGTCAATGGAGGCATTAGCTCACACTCCAAACCATACGGCCCTGATTTCATCCACCTAGTGAGAGCTAGAGAAACTGGACTACTAATGGAGTGAGGAAAACTTGATAATTGATAATTGCCAGTCTCTTTAATCACACACAGAAAGTCAGTAATTCTCGATCAGCTTGAGTCTTAGAATCACAGAATAATAAAATAAGCTGAGTTGGGAGGGACCCAGAAGGATTGTTGAGCCCAAATCCTGATCCTGCACAAGGCACTCCAACAGTCTGAGTTCAAGAAGCTTTTAGACAATGCTCTCAGGCCCATAGTGTGATTCCTGGTGTCATCTGCACAGGTCCAGGAATTGCACTCCATTATCCTGATGGATCCCTTCCAACTCAGTCTATTCCATTCTATTCTATTCTATTCTGTTCTGTTCTGTTCTGTTCTGTTCTGTTCTGTTCTATATCCCATCATGGGCCTGAGAGCATTTTCTAAATACTACTTGAACTCTGCCAGCCTTGGTACTATGACCACTGCCCTGGGGAGCCTGTTCCAATGCCCAACCACCCTCTGGGAGAAGAATCTTTTCCTGAAATCCAAATTAAACCTCTCCTGACTCCTCTCCATCCCATTTCCTCGTGTTCTATCATTGGTCATCACAGAGGGGAGATCAGGGTCTGCCTTTGCACTTTTCCTCATTTTGAAGTCCCCAATGAGGTCTCCCCTCAGTTTTCTCCAGGCTGAACAGACCAAGTGACCTCAGCCACTCCCCATAAATCTTCTCTTCCAGGCCCTTCCCCATCCGGCTTAATATATTTTTTATAGTTTGTCACCAAAAACTGTGCGAGCACTTGAGAAGAGACTGCCCCAGGTCAAAGCAGAGCAGGACAATCCCCTCCCTTGCCCAGGTAGTTATGCAAGGCCTGATACCCCCAGGACAGGGATATCTCTTCTGGCTGGCAGGGCACACTCTTGACTCATACCCAGCTTGCCATCAATCAGGACCCCCAGGTCCATTTCTACAACTCTACTCCCCAGCCCCTTGTTCCCCACTGTACACACATAACCATAATTTCTCCAACTCAGGTGCAGAATCTGGCACTTGCCAGATTCTTAAACTTCATACACTTGCTGAATCTGCCTTGGTTGAAGTCCCTCAATAGTCAATATCTCCTCCCAAAATATTTTCATTGGCAAGCTTAATTAGTATTCCTTCAGGCCCCCAAGTTCTTAATGAAGATATTGAATTAAAATGGGCTGAGGATGGAGCCCTGAGAGACTCCGCTAGTGACAGGTCACCGGTCTGATGTCATCATGTTCACTACAACCCTTTGTGCCCAGCCCATGAAACTGTTGCTCACACATTGTGTAATATGATTATCCATCTGTATGCTGGACATTTTGTCCAGAAGGACACTGTGACAGCCAGTATCAAAAACTTTACTGAAATCCAAAATTATTACATGTACTACTTTTTCCTAGATCAGCTGGGTGGGTTACCCTGTCAAAGAAAGAAACTAGATCTGACAAGTAGGACCTTCCTCTAATGAAGCTGTGCTGGCTGTGATCCATGCCTGTGTTGTCCTACAGGTGTTTTTCAATACCTTCCAGAATTATATAGACCAACCAAAATCATATATGTGAAGAAAACATGGGAAGGATTCAACCCAACGGCAGTTTGAAATGGAGGACAAAGAAGATCAGTTTGTGACCTTCTTGCCTAAGCGCTCATCATAAAGACTTGTTTCACACAGACACACATGCACACACATAGGCACCCCAGTTTTAGTGAAAACAAACAAACAAAAAACCCCAGCATCAACACTAAAATTCCTACACAGGTCTCCATTAGCTTGACTTGCAAATGAACAACAACAGCAACAAAAAAATCTATGTGCTTTTTGCAGTGCTTCTGTTTCAGGAAAGGAAAGGAAGTCTAAATGCCCTTCTTTGTACCTGAAAAATACTGCAGAAATGGAACATGACAAGAAAATCAAGAATTAGTTCAATTTGTCTCCAAACAAAGGCAAGAGAGCAATTTTGTACAATGGAACTTTCAAAAAGATTAATCTTTATTTTCTTTTTGTTACTCCTAAGCTGAAGTAAATTCTAAGAGAAATTAAAAAGCATATCCTTCCCAGTCTGAGAAATTAATTTTGATACCATTTCCTCACCTTTTATATTCTCTTTAGATAATGGTATGATTTATAGTATCGTTAATGATAAGGATCATTACAGGGCATCTAGTCTTCCCCTTTCCCCTGAAATGGGATCAACAATGTTTGGTCCCGATGGATGTCTGTTTAGCTTTCCACTTACTGACTTGCATGGAGCTTCTTAGAGAATGTGAGTAAAACCTGTCAGAATACAATATATCTCTTGTGCCAAACAGGGAAAGCAAGTTTTACATTTACCTTTGCGCTGTCATTTTCTGTACATATCCAAAGTGCATCTTCTAATTTTCTTGCTGTAATAAACAATAGTAATTTTTTTTTTTTCTTTAATTCATGTTTCTAGGCATCTGACAGAACGATTAGCTGTGCATCTTGCATACAGTAGTCCTGCATATACATGCTACTGTTCTGGTGGGGATTTTTTGCTCATTTTCTACCTAAATCTGTAACTGTTGAATTATGTTAGGAATGTGACTTACAAAAAAGCATCAAATTTACTTTATTCAAAAATTTTACCTGGTCGTTGGTTCCTCAACGGGTATTTGTGAAGTTAGTTATTTTTAAATGCATATGTTCTTTTTAAACTGCATCATATTTTTCCAGACCATTTATCCAATTTGTCAAGATCATTTTACATTCTAATCCTGTGCTTTAAAGTGCTTGCAGATCCTCTGTGTACTTAATAACCATAATCTCTCTTCCATTATTCAACTCTTTAATATTTCTTAAAGGACCAAGTACAGAAATTACTCTAAAGTACATCTCTAAATTACAATATTTCCAGAACATCCATGTATTTAAAAAAAAACAACCAAACAAACAAACAAACAAAAACAACAACAATTAAAAAAAAAACAAAAACAAACAAAAAAACCCACAACAAGATAATAACAACTTTCCATTAATTCTGAAGCAGTTTAGGGAAATATTATACATTATTAAACCAGAAAAAGTTCTCTATGTCTAAAACAAACAAAGAAGTATGATTACTAAAATTAACTACTGATGCAGTTATTATATGTGTTGAAGAAAAGTTTGAAAAATTTTAGTTGCTCAATACTACCAGCTCACATTTTTTTGCACTATGGTAAAATCATACAATAGCTTATTAATACTGTGGAAAGGAGTAACAGTCAGTGGGCCAACGTACTCCAAGGAGTATCCACAAGGCATGGTCTTGGTTTCTTTTGTTACCTTTTTTCCTCTTGTTAAAACTGTAATCTTAATTTTTAATCTAATAAGGACCTAAATAAAGTTTCAGGTGTGCAGCTAACAACAATGACAATCTCATATATATAAATATAACTATCTACTGCATTTCTTCCACTTTTGATACATTCTTTTTGTGTACCTGCAGTAATGATCTTCAGTTATCTTTACCAGATAACTTTCAGTTGGCTTTAGATATTGAGCAGCTAACTAAACCTAACCTGAAAGTAAGTAGTTCTGGCACTGGTGTTCTCAGGTTGATTTTTTTTAACATTGAGGCTATCTCAGTGTATTTTTTTACTGCAGACATTAAAAAAGTAATGAAGCATGAAGCTGTATTTTTTTATTTCGTAGGTAAAATTGAATGTGTTTTTGTTTGTTTGTTTGTTTGTTTTTTTAATTGTGGAGATAAGAAAAAACCCAAAAATCCTAAAATATAACCTACTGCTCTAGGGCAATTTCACACCTGTTTTAATTTTTCAAGTTTTGACCATTAGAAAAGAAAAATATTAGATACTGTATCAGCTATTATTGAGGGTGAGCCAGGCAGAAAACAGCTTGACAGAAAGAAATGCTGGTTCTTGGTGGGAAACAAGTTGAGCAGAACTCAGCAATTCTGCTTACAGTAAAAGGGTCAGACCCATCCTGAATTGCATGAGCAACAACACAACCAACATCTCTTGGGAAAAGTATTTTCTTTTATTTGACCCACCTGAAACCCCAGTAAGAGATTTATTATGTCCAGCTTTGTGAACTCTACACAAGTAAGATGTGGAGAGTCTCAAGCAAGTCCAAGGAAGACTCCCAGGGTGGGCTGGAGGCTGGAGCTCACCATGGACAACATCAGGATGATAGCGCTTGGTTTATTGAGTGATCCATAGAGAATAGCTCTGGGGAGACCTAACAAGAGGGAATAGCTAAATCAGAAGAAGCCCATTCTAGAAACTGCACAACACAAGGGAAAAACTTAACCTGTCACAACACAGGAAGTTCCAATTAGATACAAATGGATCATTTATTGTTATTTTGCTTTCCCTCACCTGAAAATGGTCAAGTGCTGCATCAGGAGGGCTCAGAGTAGAGGTATGAACTATATCCTTGAGAGAAATCCATGTATCAGCTGGATCACGCCTGAAAAACCTGCTCTGACTGGCTCAGATTTCAGAAGAATTTTGGACTACAGGATGTCCCTACAAAAACAGGATTCAGTAGTATTACACATTTATAAATTTTTCTAACTTTGAATGCACTACAAGTGAGAAAAGTCAACAGAAGCTTGGGAGAGCCTACACAATCCTAAGAAATCTGAAAGACAATGACAAAATTTTTTACAGAGCTTATCAATGCTGGACAAATTGCTGAAAGCACTGCCATGGTAATAGAAAGTAATTTTTGTGAGTGGGAAATCAAGCTTTCCTTGATTAATCTTTTTGAGAAGATATTGCTCCTCCTGCACAATGTCTGATAGTTTCTGAGCTACAAGCTATCTAGAGTGGCTGACTAAGAAAATTCCTGTGTAATTCCTGTGTACCAAGTTCTAATACTCTGTGTAAGGAAAAAAAAAAAAAAAAAAAATCCTCTTCTAGCTTTTTTTTTTTTTTATGTCACCATCATTGCAGTATCTCATTCCTAGGAAAAAAATGTTCCATGTTAGTTGGGGCTCACACGTATTTTTTTCAACTTCAGTCTACCTGTGGTACAAATAAGAATTAAGTCTCTAACTTACTTCCTAATTAAGTTAGAAAAATTAAAAAGAAAGGAACTTGGAATTCCAAAATCAATAAATGTTACTTGCATGTTACTCAAGGTGCTCCTAAGTCCCACAGATTGTAATGATCAATATTTAGGCAGCATGCAAAGAAATTCCTTTTGACTTGGCCTGAGGCACTTCAGCAAAGGTATCCAACTCCCTGGTACATTTTATACTAGGATCCCACCTATAAACAGTTTACAAAGGACTAAAACATGATTGCTGGAAGCTAGAGATGTAAGAAATCTTACATGGCTGGAGGGACATGAGTAAAACGTGTTATACATTGTTATGAGTCAACTATTGTCCTTTTAGCCACCAAAACCTACTCTAACCATTTATCAAAATCTCTATTAATAATTTATTAACAATTTAGGAGCTATAAAAGAAACTATAACACAAACTGTGACTTCTGTGTTTCTACATCTTCTGCCAGGGTGGACACAGTGGCAGCAAAAAAGACATATTGACTATAGCAAGAATTCCTGTTTCCTGAATAATAAATATATGTTCTAAGCCCTCAGCTGGGAATTAGGACCCAAAAAGATACATCTTTCTTTTGCTTTTCTTTAGTTAGAAGTCCATTCTCTCCTTAGTTGCAATTTAGAAATGTATGAGGGACAGCTTTCTTTCTGAGAAGAGGGGAAACAAAATGATATCACATTAAAATTAAAATGAGAAAAAATCATGCAGTTCTCACATGAGCTTCTCAGAGAACAGGAATTTTGCTGTGAGTTCTATATCCAGCCAGAATGTGAAGCCACAGCAGCAGCAATATACAGTGGATTTTGCTCTGTAGTAAGAATGCCAGGTACTAGCAGCCTGACAAGGTGACACTCTAGTGTAGCTGAGATTGATCAGATGGGATCTCACTGATGTGAAACTTCAAGTGCAGTCTATGTTCTCACAGTCTGTGAATATATCATAAATGTTAATGTATTTAAGCTGGTAACATTCCTGCCAGGTTAGGGAATGCTCCCATCCCTGTATTTCAGATTTGTGGGCTGATATTAAAAATAACAACAAGAATCAAAGCCACATGCCGGCTGTGATAGGTAAGTATAACAACTATGAAACCTAACAATTTTGATCAGTGTCGCATTTTCAGTGAGTAGGGCTGACAAAGGAATCTTAGATGAGTATGCACATATTTCCTTAACTAGATATGGTTAAGTCTCATTCTGCATCATTTAACTTTCCTTTAAACTTAAACAAAACTAATGAAGATAATGAGTATGATATGACAGTTTTACCAGTCTCAAGGTTAGACACCAGACCATCCTTCCTTCTCCTCACATGTAGGAACAGTGAGAAAATTGTGCTATTAAACCATTATCGGTATATTTTCATATCTTAAGAGTCTAGCTTAGTTACATTTGCTGGCATGTGGAATAGATCTTTTTCAGTCAGGTGAAATTATTGCCATTGCAGCTTTTTGACTAAGTGATAGTGCAGAAAGTTGTAGGGGAAAAAACCCCAAAATAAACGGATTTTAAAAGTCTCTAATCACATTTGAATACTATAATAAGAAGATGCCATGAAAAATACAAATATTGTAATTTTGTTTGTATGAAATAAAATTTTAGATTAACTGCACTATTTTTAAGGTCTTCAGAGTGAACATAAAATAAAAATGTGATCAATAAAAATGGAAAATAAGAAAAGTCACTAATTAAAAAAAAAAAAAAAAAAAAAAAAAAAAAAAAAAAAAGCGCATGCTATAACTCAATATTTGTAACAGTTCAACTCCATTTTACTTGAGGTTACTCCAGACTTTGCATTCCTTGTTTTGGTAATTTGAGATCCATTGCTTTTCCAATGATCCCAAGGGATAGAATTAATGCCATTTAGGAGTTACTTCATAATACAAGAGATTAAAAAAATTATCAATTTCCATTGAAAATACATATTAAATATCCATTGCTTTAAACCACTTCCAAAGATCTGTTGTAGTCTTCCAAAAGACAGGGAAAAAAGGGAGTAAAATACTACTTTTCAATTTTAGTGAAGTAGCTTCCACAAGCAGGCAATTGTGTCTCTCCTGAAAGGTTATATCTTTTAAATAATATTTGATTTCACAACTTGTAACATTTTTTTCAGATATACATAATTTTCTTTCTCCTACTTATATCTGTTACATGTCTAATATAAGTTACTTATGAAATAGATAGCGAAAATATTTTTTTCCAAACACTTGGATACAAAAAGGTGGAAAACTGTGATGAAGTTGTGATTCAGAATAGAACAACTATGAAAGTTGGGAAAAAACCCCAGATCGTCCAGCTCCCCATTCAATACCATACCAATAGGATGGTATTTCTTATAAAAATAATTTCTGTTCAAGTTTTTCCTCCTGGAAAAAGTCATTCCAGAGACCAAAGCTGTGAAGTTAAAAGATGAGAGAAGAAATCATAAATGTAATCTTGACTTAAATATCATGCCTTATTATTCTTTCCAGTAAAAAACTTTAAAGACTCCATAATATTTTATCTAAATTATTGTATCTGCAATATATAATCCTTGGTAGTTCTGCAATGGAAAGAAATAATACCATTTATGACAAATTTAAAATTAGGTAATTAAAAAAATATTAAACCTAACTAGACCTGAGTGTAGCATCTGCAAAAAATTCTTAATTTTAACTGTACATGTATTAGAGAGCACTTCCAATGTTGGAAGATGCCAATGCATATATTGCTATTAAAAAGGATGAAGGTGTTTCTTAA
The DNA here is from genome assembly GCA_037837765.1 of Delichon dasypus. Classification (NCBI taxonomy): domain Eukaryota; kingdom Metazoa; phylum Chordata; class Aves; order Passeriformes; family Hirundinidae; genus Delichon; species Delichon dasypus. Next base: position 67,866,308 of record JBBAXF010000004.1, on the reverse strand, counting down.
AGTGATATTTCTTTGAAGGCGGATGGAGCAACACCTCTAAATTTGAAATCCAGGACATTTACATCTCTTCATGATTCTATGAGCTGAACATTTGAGAATTCCATTTCAAATTTAGCCACTCCTTCCCCTACATGTGTTTGTGAAACTGGAAGGCTCTTTCTGGACCATTAAAATCAAGCCGTCTCCTCCTGTAGGGAACCATAGTGCATAATCTCATTTACAAACTTATAAGCTCCATTTTTAAACTAGTTATGCCGTTTGATCTCTCTACTCCCATAGAAGGACTGTTCCAGAACTCTGCTTCTCTGATGGTAAAAAGCTCTTTCTAATTTCAAGGCTAAATTTATTCATGAGCTGTTTATACCCACTTGTTCTTGTGCCAGTATTGGCCTTTAGTTTAAAAAGCTTTTCCCTCTCCCTGATGTATATTGAACTATTAAAATATCTGTTAAGCTGGAAATATATTAGACACTGGGTGAAAATCCACCCTTTCAAAGATTAATAAATGTCAAAGACAGCAGAGTGGCAATTCATAGTTGTATCTTTAGCCTATAAGCTCTTTTACTGTAGGGACAAATGAAGCTTGTTTTTTTTTTTTATCTTTTTCCTCTGGACCAAACCAATGTACTGTATAGGGCTGTGTCCTTGTAGAACCATATTAGTAATAAATACCAATGGTATGTCATTTTTTGCCAAGAGAATCAAGAGATCATGCTGGTAATTCCTTTTTTTTAGCCCTATGAATCCAGATTTAAAAGTTTGATCTTACAGTTGTGCTTTAATAAAAACAGAGTCATGCATGCTTCCCCAATGTGCAGACACCTATTGTCTTCAGTGGAAATTGGCTCAGGACCTTGTTCAGTTTTAATCAGCATGATTTTCTTCTCCATACAGACTTTTGGAACTAAAACTCATTAACTGATATGGAAAGTAAGTTTCCTTTATCCTTCTCTCTCTCTCTCTCTCTCTTTTTTTTTTTTTTTTTTTTTTTTTTTTTTTTTTTTTTTTTTTTTTTTTTTTTTCTCTCTCCTTAATAGAAGCTATTGCATTGTGTGTCCTTAATTGCACCATGTCATGTCACATTGCATTGTAAAATGACATGGTGTAACACTTTGTGACATGTGATAACTGTGATGAATTACATTCAGAACAAAAACCTGCTTTGAAAGGATATATCTGATCAGGGAGAGAGCAGGTATTTCAAGCACTCCACAGATATTCTGGATTAATGGATAATTCCCCATCACACACCACAAATGTTTAATAATAAGATAACAAACATGCTGGCAGAGGATTTTTCTTGACTTTTGTCTTAACATAAACTTTTTTTTATTTACTGTAGCATATTAATAACTTCTATCCTCATGGTATTTATAGATATATAACAATACATACCTATATATACACACACACACACACACATATATACGCATATACACACACACACACACACATATATATATGTAAAGATAACTGTTTTCAAAGAGGTAAGATTCCTACTAAATTTCTTGGAATTACCATATTAAGAAATGAAATTAATGTCATAGAAGAGAGTGGTGTTCACCCTTGCAGGAATGTTTCCTTCAACAAAAAACTATTAGAATGACTTTAGTAATATATCAATAAAAAATAACTCAATGCAGACAAACAATTAAGAAAACAATTCATCACTTGCAATTTTTTCAGATGTCGTTTAAAACATTAATTCTCATCAACAGCAGTTAAAAAAAAGAACTAAAAAAAGAGTCTATAAAGTGCCATTTTAATTTTTAGAATCTCACAGTGACTTTCAGATCAAATGTGCCTGATTCATATCAAAACACAATTTTAATTTTATTTTTTTCTTTCCCTTGGCTGCCAGTAGTACAGCTGCAAGTTGGGATATGAAAATCAAGCCATGTTCTTCTGTCATTGAGCCATTGCCAGCAAAGAGGATCTAGCAAAGCTAGCTTAACTACTGACAATTTTGTTGATGATGTATGAGACAAAGAAGAATCCAGCACTCTTGTCCAGGCTGGTCTTGATTCTGCAAAGGGAATTTTATTAAAAAGGCTTATTTTGATATTTTCCTTTTTTTTGTTTTCTTTTCTCTCTTATCTCACTTTTTTCCCCCTTTCCTCTTTTCATTTTCCCATTCTTTTTTGTGTTTGTTTGTTTGTTTGTGTTTGGGGGTTTTTTTTCACTTTATTGTCTTTTATGTTTTGTTTTGTTTTTGTTTTGTTTGTTTGTTTGGGGTTTGTTTGTTTGTTTCCTCAAGATGACAGATATAGCTGGAAAACCAACAGAGTGCAGTGAGACAAGGAGTAGCTAACTTTCCTGTACATGTTTCTCTAGTTTCAGATGTATTCTATTTCTTTTTTGAAAAATCATTAAAATGCTGGTTGTATTACTTTATTTTATGTATTAAACTTTTAATGTTTTAAGGGTAAACTGTTATATCTCTCTTAATGTCATGAAATCTAGCCTATTCAAAATGAAATAAGGCTGGGAGCACTCTTCATCTCAACTTCTTAAAAACTGTTCAAAAATGTCCTTGTACTAGCAACTGAAAACAAAATGTGTAGCTGATACAACTGAATGCAATATAAAATGGCTAAGAGAAAATTATTCTCTTGTTATGTTGAAGGAAACTCAGGTGTTTGTGTCTGAGACCCATTTTCTGGTTAAAAGCATCATGAACCATCAAGTAGAACATGTGGCTGAACATGTTCTCAGATCCTTCTCCTTCCTGGAATCCTACCAGATATTGTATCTATGTAAAATCCACATGCTTTGTCAGGCTGAAATTTGCTGTCTCCAATGAAACATTTCAATGCTCTGACACTTGGAATTTTAGAGGCAGGATTGTACCTTAGTGTTTGGATCAGCTGCCTCTCAGAGCAGTCTTTTGGTTTGTTTTGTGTGTTTTTCCTGGCATGTTTAAAACTCAAAGGGATTTCTCAATTTTTTACTACTTTCCCATTTAACTCATCTGAATTACTACTCCTCCAACTTGTAGGAAGAAAATAAATTTTGAAGAAGTAAGTTATCAAAAGATGTGTTCAGCTCTGTGTAAAAGAATGTGCAGTGTGGCTGTGCCCCTCCATGCCGGGCAGACATGGGCCAGCAGCTGGCTCAGATCTGCACAGCAGCCAGAGTGTTTCAGTCAAGGATGCAAGCCGGCTAGCTACCTCTTCTTGCAGGTCTCGGCTCCCCACCGGCAGCTCGCCCAAATTGCTATGTGACTGCGGCGGTAGATAAAAGGTTGGCTCTCAGCTAAGCAGGTTTAAAGATGGTTTATTCAGAGCGGCGGGAGCTCCACCACCCTCCCAACTGCTCAGCCAGAGAGCATTTGAATTTCCCTCCCCAAACTTATATGCGGGGGAGGATTCAGGGGTGGCAACAACAGATCAGCAAATCAGGGAATTCGGGGGAGCAACAGAGGGTGTCCATTTGTAAACACAGGACCACTCTCAGGAGGGGAAAAGGGGATTTCCCAGGCATCAGCCCCTCTGGGACGCCCCTCTGGGAAATTCCCTCTGGGAATTTCCCGAGCCCGGGGAGGGGTCCCGAAGTGACAGACAGGATGCCCCAGAGCCAGGGGGAGAGGGGATTGACAAGGATAGGTGGGGGGTGGGATGACTGGCATGAAGCAACTTGCTATACAGAAAACTCAAAGGGGAGGAACTGTTACAGAACTGGGGGCACAGCGGAATGAACCATAACATAAAACTTCTTATAAAACGTACAAAATTACTTAAGAACTTGATAAAACAATTCTTGCACTGCCACAGTGCAGAAACAGCAAGAAAATAAGAAGCAGATTTACTATATGGTGACAACAATTAGGTGGCAACTAGAGGCAAGCTGATGTCATAGAAACCAAATTATACTCACGCTCCTGCCAAAAAAGCAGGAGGAAAATGTGTTTTTCCCACTGTTTCTTGCAATTACAAATTGCAGTTCCTTGCAACGGCACAAGTATCTGCTTGGCTTAAGATATGAGATGAACTTAAACATTAAAATCTTGAATGTGCTCCTTGGTAAAGAACCACCCACGGGCATGAGTTACCTGGTGTAATGGAAAGTGTCTCTGCCCAGCAGGTTCTTGGAACTTGATGATCTTTAGGGTCCCTTCCAACCCAAACCATTCTGTGATTCTGTGTTACAGTGATGAGGTCATCCTCCCCCTCATGGCAAAGTCACCTCTAATCAAGCCATTCCTCACAGCCCTCTTAACTATTTCCAAAATATTCTTAGAGACCTCTAAGGATGGACACATAGCACCTTATCCCCTTGATCTGTCTCACAGGAGCTTGGTTCTGTTACCTAAAAAAAAAACCAAAAAAAAACCCCAACCCAAACCTCATAATAACACAACAGAAACTTTTAGAGAGGTGCCTTGCTAATTTTGCAGAGCTAATTTAGAAGGGACTCTAACCATTTCTGAAAGATAATAAATTACACATTCTTGAGGCAGATGTATGAGAAAGGCTGCTGGACTTGCTGCTCCTTTTCCACATGGGGAATTATTATAACAGAGCGCCAGCTCTGATTAACTAGAGGGGAAGATGAAAGACAGTGAGGATAATATAATCATGTTTGCTGAACAGTGGACCCGAATGTGCTTAAGGTCAAGCATTGCTAATATGCAGTCCCTTAATAGGAAAAACTCACAACACTTTTGGATGGAGTAATATTGTCATTATACTATTTATAAAGAAGAATATAATGGAATAAGAGTGGTTGGATAAATTAAGGGTATACAGAAACACTGCTGTAAAATTAGAGGAGAGAGACACTAGGGAAGGAGGGAGGAAAAGAGGAGGAAGAAAAGAAGGGTTAGGTCAAAATCATGAAGCACAGCTGCAGTTCCTGGGTGCTGTTGACAGCCTCTGGGAATTATCTGTTTTCCAGCTGAATTCAGTAAAGCTGTATTAAGTGGAGAAGAGATTAGCTGGAGAAGCAAAGCTGATTTACTTTTGTAATCTGGGGATCTGTGAATCCCAGCTTTTCCTACACCCCATGAGTATGCTAAACCTGTACTTGAAAGGATGGTCTGCTGAGTCATGCCACAGCCAAAAAATGTGAGTCTTTCCTTCCTGCTGGGAAAGTAAGCAGCGAAACAGGACTCATGTAGAGGTTTCATGATGTCCATACAGACACACCATGCCAAACACAAGAGGGGTTGTTGAATCCTGGGGATTTGTGCAGAGCTTGAGCAAAGCAAGTGGGGAAAACTTGTTTTCAAACCATACACAAAAGTGCCAGATATTCTTAGCAGAAAGAATATTTCATATTCCCTCCTCCCCTAAATATACCCTGTTCCCTCAAAGTTCTTCACTGTTCAAAAAGGATAAGTCTGTGTTCTATGAGAGTGTTGGGTCATTGCTCAAGGAGGGAAGAATTAAGGTCAGATTGATGTGTACCTTAACGCTTCATTACTTGGTTTTCAGAAGATTAATTTTAGGCACTCTGTCCATTCCGGACATCCATTAGGTACTACTGGGCTACCTTAGCTCTATAATAATCAAGTCTGTGTCACTTCCTTCTTTTTTTTTCACCCAGAAACAGAATAAAATTGTGACTTCTCTGGTGTACCTTTGGATTTCAATGATGTAATGGGGGTCAGAATAGAATCCCCTGCAAAGAAAAGGTGAAAACATACCACCATTGAATACTCATAGCTTTAATTGAATCAAGATATAATTCAATGAGCCTTATCCTCTGAGCTGTTAATTGCTGATGCCTGGTGAGGTACCTTTAAAGATATAGATATGTTTTTTTTTTATTATCCTTAAAGAGCGTTGGTTGAACAGTTCCAGTTTTAAACATTTCCACCTGTTACATGTATTATAAAAGACTACTGAGAGTCAAGTTCTTTCTCAGTAGGATTTACAGTCTCAAGACAGGAGAGCAACATTCGCCAATCTCACAGATTTACTTACATTTGAAGAAACAGGGCTGAGGATTTCATACAAATTCAAAACATGGAACACATTCACACATCAGTTCTACCAGCACAGGCACAAATTCGCTACCTCTCTGGAGGAGAATTTCCCACATCACTTTCTTTATTGGCACAAGTAGAAGGAATGTGTGCAGTTCACACTGAACACAACTGCCTACTTCCCATCCTTAACTATTTGTGAAAGGTGTATACACATCAATACACAACTACGTACAAAATTGCAGAAGAAAACTGAAAGATGAGACATAGAAAAAATTTAAAGGAAAAAAAAAACAAAAACCACAAAATACCTACCCTAAAAGTAGAGAAAAAATTAGCACTACTAATGTATAAAATGGCTGTGTTAATATCTGGAATTTATCAATGATCTTGTACATTTTGAAGGTTGAGAGGTGGATTTTTTTTTTTTTTTTCCTTTTCTCTTTTTTTTTTTTTTTTTTTTTTTTTTTTTTTTTTTGATTTTGAGGCTTTTTTTTTTTTCCTCAACGACTGTCTCTTGGCATTGAAGAAAATGTGCAGCTGTACCTTTAACATTTTATATTATAAGACAAACAGAAAGTGCTGGAACTTGGAAGTGTGTGTAAATGGGGGTTAGTATGCTGAGACATTTTATTTCAGCTATGAAAATCAATACTTGCTCCAGAGATAGGACACTTGATCAGAAAGGATATTGCAAGATACAAAAGAGCAGATATGAAATACCATTCCTGTGAAGTTCATTTCTTGCTCTTATTACATCAGTTCAACAGAAAACATGGTGTGCATGAAGCTATGGCAGTGCCAGCAGTTTATTATTGCTCTTCCAAGATTTTTAGAAGATTTGGATGAGATTTCAGCAGAATTGTGCTTTGTGCTTATTCTTTAACAATAATTAAAACCCTGGAGATCTAGATGATGCATTTGGGAAGGGTTCCTTGTGTATCAGAATCTTTTTCTCCTGTTCCCATTTAACACAACCCTAGTTTGGTATACTTCTGCCCAGAAAACAAAACCAATATTTCATCAAACAGGAATAAATTTTCAGGATTTTTTCTTAAATACCTATTTTTGTAAAGACTTGTTACTGGGTTTTATAGCAAGAAAAAAAAAGAAAGAAAGAGATGCAGAGGATAAAATTGACCATTGGATTAGACCAATGTATTAGATTGGGAGACTCTTATCACACTGGTAATTGCAAATGGATTTGCAACAGTAATGCAAATGATGCCCCTTTTATGTTTTTCATGTTCTTGTTTCTGGCCAGAAATTTCATCCTGAGTTTGACAAAATTTCATGAAATCACCATTAGACAGGTAAATAGACACACACACACACACACACACACACACACATATATATATATAAGCTGATTTTAGGTGGTTTCCAGCCAAAGAAGCTGCTTGCTGTGGAAAAAAAAGGATGACCTGTTCTCCCTGGAACAGAAAAGGAAACACATTTATACCAACATAAAACATTTCACTCCCAGGTTTCCTCCTCTTGGATTGCTGCAAGAACCAGTTTCATGAGCAGGGCTATGTCTAACAGTCAAACACTGTGCCACCTGAGAAGACTTTGTTTTTAGCTGTGTAAACTCATTCAGATAATTTCACATCTTCATTTGGGATTTTTTTTTTTATTATTATTATTACTATTTTCATGCTGATTAAAAAAAAAAAAAAAAAAGTTTCCAATAAACATGGAGTAACTTAAATTCTGCGAAGAAAGCACTCTGTGTGTGTTTAGTTCTGGTTTTATTTTTCTTTTAAAAAAATGGAGTAGTAGCCAAGTTGCATTTAATTTTGAAAGAAAATTAAATAAGTATTATGTATTTATATATATATTTATATATACCTTAAGTATTGCAACAGAGAAGATTTAGACAGGATTTTATTTGGGTTGGGTGGTGTTTTTGACAGGGTAGAAAGTTTGCTAGTTTTCATTATACTGTTTAGACACCTGAATTTAAATTGTAGTTCTTAAATAAAAATAAACTAAGATAAATTAAGAACAGTGAGTTCTTTCTCAGTAGGATTTACAGTCTCAAGACAGGTGGGTGTCCAAAGGAGCTGCAGATGTCCCATCCCTGGAAGAATTTAATGTTAGATTGGATGGAGCTCTGACCAGTGGAGCTCTGGTCTAGTGGAAGGTGTCCCCTAAGGAGGGAGAGGTTGGAACCGGATGATCTTTAAAATCCTTTCCAATTATTCATGAGATTCTGTGAAAATTTGCTAAAGATTCAATATATTCAGAGCCCTGCATATTAACCCACAGACACTCATAACATAATTGCACTGTACCACATTTTTCTTTCCTAGTCAGGAATTAGTCACTCTCAACTTCATCACAGAAGTGAAGCAAATTTGAAAGAGGTCAAAACCCCCTGATTCAATTTTTGACTTTCTAACTGTGCCTCATCTGGGCACAGTCTCAAAGCCTCATCTTTCTTTGCACAGTCTGACCAGACAAGTTCAGCTGGAGCTTGCTCACAGTACCGATCCTGGCATCAGTGTAAGAGGTGAAACCTCAGGGGTGAAATGCTTTTTGCTGTTGAAAGTGTATTTCCCATCTTTTCTCCCCTTTATCAGTAAAACAGCATCTCTGACTCTCCTTCCCTGACAGATCTGTACTGGCAGAAGGCTGTGTCATCGGCAGTTTTCAAATTGAAGCTGGTTGCTAGCCCACTCCTGCAGTAGAGCTGACACTTCCATGCAGTTCACAGCAAAAGATATATTTAACTTAGAATAATATCCCAGAGAGAAGGTGGAAAAGACAAGTGAAACGGCCTGTTCTGGCAATCATTCCAAAGCTGGTGTTAATGTCTTTGGATTGCAAAGTGGAGAAAAATAAATAGCTGAAGTGCTTTACCGATTAATGCAAAGCAAATAACTCTCAACTGCCAGGGTCAATGACTGTCACTGTTGCAGCTGTGATCATCACACAAACTGCCCTCACTTCATTTGTGTAATGTCCTACACCTGCATGCTGGCTGTAAAGTCCCCAAAGTGCCTGCTGAGTCACAGCAAATGACCCTGGAATGGGAGGAGATGTATCAGTTTAACTGCCCTGATAGCAATACTTGTTGGGGTGCATTTGGTCGTCATCCAAAGGGCACCGACAAAATTTTTTCACCAATGTCATCCTTACATCTTCTCCCTTCTTATTCATCACAAGTTTCTCCAAGAGGGAAAATAAATAGTTGACTGTATTAAATCTAGCAAATGGGACATTTGCCTTTTTCTTTTTTTTAAAATGCTTGTCAATAACAGTATACTTTTCACGTTTCTGTTTGAACATAATCCTAGAGATTAGCAATTAGAAGGAAATAATAGTGCCTGATCTTATGTGATATGGGAAATGTTATTGCTCCTGCTACATAAATAGAGAGAAAATTGGAAGGGTTTCAGAAAAAGGGCTAAAATGATGACATGCCTTCTAAACATGGCTCATAGGCAGACCTGTCTACATAGCTTATTAAAGAGAAGGCTAATATGTAACTTGATTGTAGTCACTACATGTGGAAAATTTCTCACAGAGACTTTTGTTAGCTAGAAATCGTTGCATAAAAGCTTCAGTGGATGGAAGACCTTCCTGGTATAAAGCACATTTGTAACAGCAAAGTTAAAAAAAACTTTGAGTCATGATGGACTCTTAATTACCTAATGTCATTTTATCAAGATTTCATTTCCCCCCAACCTATGAAGGTCATGCTGTAATTCATCCAGAAGGTAAGTGTTTGCTGTACAGGCTAATGAACAAAATTCATTGGTTAAACTATGTCATAGTAATACTATTTTCTGTATCTCACAAATTAGTTTTGATTCTCTTTTTGTCTCTCCACCATTGATACATTGGTTCCTAAGTTCTGCTTTCAGAATATACTGAAATTTAAGAATTTTAAAATCCCAACTTTCAAAGTAGCCATCGGTCACAATCTGCTAATACAAGCAGGCGTCATGGTGGTTCATTTAGTCATCTCAGAGCACGAAAAACACAGAAGGGGACAACAACACGTTTACTCAACAACAATACACTTTTATTGAGTGCAATCACAGTATGTGATAGAGGGAGAGGAAGAGGAAGAGGAAGAGAAAGAGAAAGAGAAAGAGAAAGAGAAAGAGAAAGAGAAAGAAAGATGAGGGGATTATAGCTACCAACCAAGAAGAACGGAGTCCTCATGGTGATGCCAATAGATGCATCTTCCTGTGGGGTGATCACGAAATTGGGTTAGCTCAAGGGGTCCTTTTTATAGTCTTTTCAAAGCAAGAGGCAACTGGCCAAAAGGTGGGGTGATGTGATGAGTGTGCATTTCTCTGGGAACAGGTGCAACTGTTGGGCCCATTTCGGCCCAGGCCTGTCCAGGCTCACTTGCTGGTTTAGACAACAAGCACCACCTTTCCTGAGTCCATTGTTCTTGTACTCTGGTTCCCATGGGAAAAGCATACCAGGCTTTGGTCCAGTGCGTGCACACCTACAAGCAAAACTTGGCAGATGTCCCACCTCAGCCAGGCCAGAAAGACCACCCCCTCTTCCTTGGGGGTCTCAGTCTCTGTCCTTGGTGACATCATGAGGCAGATGAGACAGATGAGGGAACTTTGGACCGTCTCTTATGCCACCTTGAAAGTTTTACATGAATGCCTGGCCACTGGAAGGAGAGAACTGAAGAACAGAAGAGAACTGTATTCTGTCATCACTAGCCATAGTTCAGACTTCTAAAAGCAATTTTCTGAAGTGAGAAGTTCTGTAGTATTTTCTGCTATAAATTCTAATATGTTTTTTTAGATGATAAACAAGTTATATTTATGAAATGAAGATAAAATAGAGATAAACTTGAGCTTACTGCCATTTAATTTTGGACATATCTGCCACCTATCTGTGTGTTACAAGACACAATATAGGGGGCAAAAAAGTTTGGGGTTTTTTTTGTTGTTGTTGTTGTTGTTGTTTTGTTTTTTGCTTAAGCTGCAACATCTTTTGCTTTTATTGGGAACTGGAAGTTCCTGGTTTGGACATCAGTGTCTTGGCCAAGACAGCATCTATCACATTTAGATACAGAGGCTTAATTCAGTGCATGGTCAGTCAACCATGAAGTTCATATTTGGTTCTGGATATTAAGTTCCCAGGCATTCAAGGAGGCTTGTGTCTATGGAGTTACTCTGGGCCCGTCTAGGCAATGTGAAAGAGAATGAAGCACATTGTTGCATGTCAAGAGCATGCAACATGTTGCAGTCTCTAAGTCTGGCCCTTGTCAAGCACAATTGCATGCCACAAGCCAAAGAGGGTGCTAAACCATAAGCACTAAGAGATAATGACAGCAAGAACTGTGGCTAGTACACAAATACTGTGAATTTTCACAGCAAACCAACATCATGTTATTTAGCATAGGTTTTTGTAATTGTGATACAGTGAAATAAATCACAGTGTTCAATGTCCTTTAAACTCTCCCTTCCGCCTCTGTGATGAGGTCATCTTGCTCTTGATATGTAGGGTGCATGGGGCCATAATATAAAACATGCAGAAATAATGGATGACTCAGGACCTATTAGAGAACCTTTTTGTTTTCAACACTGTTACTGCTTCAATTGTTTGCCTGTGTCTTTTCTGCAGTATTTACAGAAAGGAGCACAGTTCCTTTGCCACTCCTGCTGTATTACCACCAACCATTAACTTCCTTTGAAATCTCTGAAACATGGGGGTGTATCTGGTCCATTCAGCATTGCAGGATGTTGTAATGCACTGGGGCATTCTCATGCCAGTGAGAAGATTGGTTACCTAGTCAAATCACTGGAACTCGATGAAAAGTCTTAGAAATTTTGCATTAACTTCTTTTATGAAGTGATGATAACAAGACTGATAGATGCCCACCGAGAAAAGAAAAATACCCAAAGTTTTCTTCTAGGCAATTTGCAGAAATCATGAGGAAAAAAAAAAGAATGATTAAGAATGTGAAAATTTAGGTCAATGTGAGCTATTAAAATGGAAAGAAGTTTTAGGCAGCCCATTTTACTGCCAAGGGAAAATAGGATTATAAAATACAGTGGGAGAAGTGGACAATGTCAGTAGAATGAACTCAATATCTTGAAAGAAAAAAAAAAAAAAAAAAAAAAAAAAAAAAAAAAAAAAAAAAAAAAAAAGAGTCCAGAGACTAAGAAGTTATGAGTACTGTTCATAACAGGCAAAGCTGGGTAGTATTTCAGTGAAAAAAATCATAGGGCTAAAAGCACAGTTGTAAAGGGCAGAAAGAAATCAAAAATGTCAAACAGACTATGTCAATTTCTACATAAAGAAAAAAATAATGAGTTTTATTCAAGAGAAACTCATAGGACGGGAGCTAGCTGGCACCTGACCTGCTCCTGAGACATCCTTCCCTAAACATTGTGGCTCTAAATCCAGCATAAATTCAAAGTCACAGCAAACTCTTTAGCATTTCGTTTGTGTTGCCTAGAGCACTGGAAAAATTTGCATCAGGAACATGCATAGGTTCTTCTAAAACCTCTGGGATACTCTACTTGATTATTTACATGTAATAAAGTTTCTATAATAATTAAACATCACCCTCTAGCAGGGCCACTGAAACACCAGTGTCTGTCATCATTCTTTGATGCGAGATGCCTTTTTCCAGCCTTGATCTTTCCCCTGACACGTTGGTTTCCTAACTACTGTCCTGTTTGTCCCCAGAAGTCTTCAAACTTGTCTGAGCTATTTCAGCCACTTTCTGAATTGTTTTCCTTTAGAGCACACCACAAGATGTTCAGAGAAATGTTTCACGGTCACAGGACAAAATTTTTGATTTGTTTCTGCTCTCCACTACCATGCAACTTAGAGAACTCAGCTCTCAGTTTGAAAACATAGTGCTGATGAACAGCTAGAAATTACAGATATGTATGCACTTGAGGACATTGTTATAGCCTAGTTAAACTGAAATAAATTGCACACTTCTAGACTTGCAAGTTTTCTACTGGGAATACTTCACTGTAGAAACATGTTCTCAATATTGGCCTAAATGGGAGAGTAGGACCCAAGTGAAAATCATTGATCAGCTTTGGAATGAAACATTGTTCTTTAAATATGAATGGGTTTGCAAATGAGAATTCTACAATGTGAAGCACCATTTTATTTTTATAATAATAATAATAAGCAAACAGACAAACAAACAAATCTACTGAGCACAGTAATTGAAGTATACTTCATCCTGATCTGCAAATTAATCAGAATAAGGTACAAGACACTGAATGGGGAAGTACATTTATCATTTAAAGATACAACCACAAATGCTTTAGCAATCTGAAACTGAACTTCAACAGTCCAAAAGAGGTGAGAGAGCATTCTTGGATGTGAACATACAGTTACAGGATATACTGACATAACTATTAATGTTTTGGTAAATACTATATTTTATGTGATAGAAACAAATCCATTTAATTGGGGAGGGGGGTGTTGGGGGTGTTGGGTGTTTGTTTTTTGGGTTTTGGGTTGTTTTTTTTTTTTTTGGTTTTTTTTTTCCATTGGTTGGTTGGTGTTTTTTTGTTTGTTTGTTTTTTGTTTTTTCCTCAGAACCATAAAGGAAAGAGAAAAGGTGAAATTTTCCATTTTGGAATTGAAGAACTTGTTTTAGACAGCAGGTCCCATTTTCCTCAAGCAGTTTCCAAATGAGTTTTGCCTGTGACAGGGGAAGAGAAGGACAAACAAGTTGAAATTTCCTTCTTTTAGCTCTCAGTATTTTCTATCAAAAATACTGACAAAAATCTATTAAAACTCCATCAAGCATGATCCCTGTTGTAATATTACACACACACAGATATGAACCACAAAGAGTACATGAGAAAATTCTATATCAACGGCATCTTTATCTTATTTTATATTGTTATTCAACTTTCATAGAAGAAGCGGTCTTGGGTGATAGTTGTGACCCTCTAGTTTAAAGGCTTTACTCAGGGTAGTGAATACTGATCTTTCACTTTTTAATGGGGAAAAAAATTAAGTCACAGGCACACAATAATTCAGTCAGCCTATGATAAGGGAAGCAATATCACACTCCTTATACTTGTGCACAGGAATAAACAATAGGTAACACATTGAATGAGAAATAAAATAAAAACAGCAGAAATGTTTTAGTCACCTGAAATTTGGAACAGCTCCTCTTAACTGTATTCTCCAGCTATGAAATTTTTGGAGGAAGCCAGCTTCTGACAGGTTAATCCCCTAGCACAGTATCACACCTGCAATTGCTCTGCTCTCCCGAGCTCCCACCAGACAGTCTGCAGCTCCGCTGATGTAATGCTGTTTGGCTACGCTTTAACTTTCCTCTTTGTGCTCTCTGTATGTACCCACTTTATTACAAGGGTGGAAGATAACCCATTACCAATCCATCTATCCCAATACCATAAGAAGCTGAGGCAATAACAATTATATCTATCCTTACATTTTTTCTCTTCTCTGAATAGTTCTTTTACTGTAATGAATTGTAACAGCTCCTTCACACAGATTTCTCTCCCATATAATTAATGTCCTAAGATATTGTATTTACTGGTGAAGCAGTTTGAATCAAGAAGTGATTACTTTTGAAGTAAACAGAGCTGCTAACTACATTTCACAAAGATGACAGCGGTTTCTCTTAAAGAAAACAACAACACAAAAAAACCCCAACCAAACAAAAAGCACCAACAAAACACACATCAAAAACAAAAGCACAGACAAAAGACAAAAAATGGATATTTGAAAAACCAGGCTGTGCACTGGATATTATGCCTTTGTAAACACCCTTTCCAACAACCTTTCCACAACAAACGTCTTTTTTTTTTTTTTCTTTTTTTTTTTTTTCTTTTTCTTTTTCTATCCTGTTTTCTTTTGTTCTACAGTTAGAACAGGGAGTGTCCTAATCAGCAGGGTGGTTTTGAATTCTGGATATTCGCAGGTTGATTAGAATATGTTACTTTCCTGCAAATCAAAAATGTAGTCACAAAACATCAGAAAGCACAGTTTTCCTGAAAGACAGTTTCCCAAAGAAACATCAGAGTGAAAATTTTCTGTCCTTGAATATGTGTGATAATATACTTACTATTCTTATGTAACTGTAGATACAAAAATGAGCATGCATACAAAATGAGATAGCTGGCAACAACTGACCCTGGATTGATAGCCCAGAAGGCCACTTATAGCTTAGCACTTATAGCCTAAGCAAGGGCAGAGGAGACTCTCCATTACATAGAGGAATTTCCTCTGAAAGCATTGCTTATTTTCCTGCCCAGCCTGCTTCCTATCTCCTGATTTTGAGTCTTCTAGAAATGGATATGAATGTGTTTGAAAGGATGAACCAGGGGCGGGATTGGTGACACTTCCCGTTGCAAGGGAGACACAAAAATCTCCTGGTTTGTTCCACATATTTACAGCACTAAGTGAAATCATGCTGCACTCTGCTTTAGATGCACAAAGTCCTATACAGCATTTTGAGAAGGTAAAGGAAGTGCTTCTTCCCAGCATTTACTTATGGTAAAAGTATTTTCCTGAGAAATGTGAGTGTATCATCCATGACTTTCTTCTCCCTGTCAAGAACAGAGGTTCTTCATATTTTGGGATAAACCACAAGAACTAGGCTGTTGCAGTGTAAGTTATAACCTGCAGTGTAAATTCCATCATTAACTTGAACAATTGGAACTGGTCTGAATCCTGAAAGTATTACAGTGACTAAAACACCCAATGTCTTTCACTGTGTCTGAGACTACGCTAGTCCTAGCAATAATTATGGTAACTTAGGAAAACTCAGTCAACCAAGAGGAATGCTTATGTTCCTACCTGTATGATGAGAAGGGAGACATTTCACTAGAACACCATGAATTATGCTTCAGAGGAACCAAACCTACTCTACTTGTGGTACAAAGACACTGTTCAACGAGTTTACACACTCAGAAGCACTCTGTGGTTCCAGGACTCTACATTTCGTATGCTGAGACTTAGGCTTCTGAAATAAACCATCAAGGTGTGATTTGGGCATCCTAACAGGAGTGGTGCTTGCTTTCTGAGACTTTACAAACACCAGCATAGGATCCTGTATTAGCCCCTTCAAACACAGCCTGAGGTCAGAACAGGGAACAGAATCTGAAATGCCATTATTGTCATTAACTGTATTTGTTCTCTGTTTTGAGCTCTTTACATTTTCTAGGTCATATTTAATCGTTTTCAATTCACTCATGGATCTCCTTAGTAAGGACATGTCTGAGCCTGTAGCAGAGGACATAATTTCACATTCATGAGAAACAAAGCACCTAGTAAGTCTTCTAATATCAATAGACACTTGTGGCATTGTATCTTCCTAATCTCCTTCCAGCCCCATACCCTTCACTGACTTTCCCTACTTTGTTTGCCTTTGAGGTGTTTGGAAATCCTTGGCACTCACATTTTAATATTCATCTCCATAGTTTAGAGTAGGATCTATTTATTCCAGCAGCTGATTTAAAAGGGAAAGAAAACTAAAAGAAGTATCTAATAAACAGGATATCCCTACAGAGTAAGAGAAATTGTGTTCCAGCAATAATTTTGGTAAAGGTTTCCTAATAACGAATAGATTACATTTGGAAGTTTCCTATATATTACTCAGACCTGTGCATAAGGGTCTGGACATTTGCTCTGAATTCTCAGCTGAGAGCCCTAACAAGTGTCCAGTTTTGGACTAATAGAAGGAAATTATCTCACAGGTTCATAAGAATATTTTTCCTTTCCAAGCACATGGGCTGGACATCACCCAATCTACAAAATTATAATTTTATTTAAATACAGTGAAAGTCCTACAGGTGGTAGTGGTAGGAGACCCATATGTTTTCTTGCTCACACAGATGGAATGTGTAATAAACACTGAACAGCTGAAAAAGTTAAATATGAACTCCTTCCCCCCTCAATCTTTTGCAAATGCTTGCACATGTCCACTGGCAAATACTGCAGTGGCAACTTGGATCTAGCCTTCATCAAAATATAAATACTAATTATGTCACTTTTCTAACAGCAAAGTCAGGTCATTATTGCAGCACCAATTTTCTGCTCATCCAGTATCCATACAATCTCAAAAATATTTATCTTCTGTGAAAAGAATTATGTTTTCCTCTTTCTGGTGTCTATTTAAAGCTTGAGTACATGATTGAGTCTCTGCTACATCAAGTTCAGCATAGAATTCTTGCTCATAAGATTCATCAATGTGATAAAAAAAAAATCCCCTTAATATTTTACAATATCAGCTATATATTTTCAAAAGTATTATGCACAACACCACATTTTTAAAATAATTTGTATTTGCCATTATTCTGTAAACAATTTTTCCCCCACAAGAATAGAAGAGTATAAAATTATTCTTAACTACCTTTCCAGCATTCTTCACTATCTGGAACTTTTTCAAATAATTTATTGTACAAGGTATATATAAAGCTATATTTGTTCTGCAATTATACCTTTGTACAGATTCTGTTTTAGCACCACTCTATCTCTGATAATCATGAAACAGTGGATATAATAGCTCAGTCTTTGTTCCAATTGCCTCTAAATTGTTTTGTACAACAGGGATTATCTTAGGGTTCCAAGAAATCATTTAAAAAAAGTTTTCCAACATTCAGATATGCCTTATGCTTAATTTTAAAGAATATGTATGTATGGAGTGGGTGTTTTTGTGTGGTTTTTTTTTTTGTTGTTGTTTGTTTTTGTTTGTTTTGTTTGCTTGGTTTGTTTTTTTTCCCAATTTTGGTAGCATGGAGATTGGATTCTCTTAGTACATGGGATACTCTATTTTCTCTTGTAAATAGTGCAGAACAGCTTTCTTGGGAGGTAAAATACATGAAAAATGAAGATATATTACGTCACAATCTGTTCAAATCCATGAATAAGGTAATTTTTTTGTTCAGAAGATGTCTGAATATAGAATCACTTTTTTTCCATTTTGAATGATAGAGTAATCAATTTCTGTAGTGGGATATGTTTGTTAATAAATGTATGAAGCTTATATGGAATTTGTTTATGCTCTTAGTTACCCATTTTCATTTGAAGAACATGTAGTTCAAAGTTCAGTTAAGAGATGAGAATGCGGGAGCACATCTGTGTACTTTTCTTTAATTTGCAATCGATATATATATATTTTTAATGGGGCTATATTATACAATCTTAAATGAATCATGGGCAAATAAGTACATGAAAAATGGAGAACAACATAAGTGACACTTAATGCTGGAGGCTTTTGTTCAACCATACACAGAATATGTCCTATTAAAGAAATAACTTTATGTATCTTATAATTTACTTACTAAAATACATTTTATGTTTAGTGTCCATAGTGCAAAAGTTCATGCAAACCTTTGCACTGCATTTACTCAGGGAAAAGTCTGGATGAAATATCTGTTAGATATAAAATACTGATTTCTGTAAAACCTGTGTAAAGAATGGTGAGTTGAGGAAGGACAATATTATGGTGAAGCTTCCTAACTTCCCTAATTCCCTCCTCTAAGGAGAAGCCTCCTGTATAACTTCACAAAAGAAAACACACACACACACACACACACACACACACACACGCGCGCGCGCAAAATTCTGTCTGACCTTTAGTTTCCTACTTGCAAATAAAATACATTATTTTGTCGTTTCTCTCACTGCCACTGCATTGAGAAACTTTTCAGACTCTGTCTGCCTCAATAAATATTTGTATGATGCTTAAGAATTTGGGACTATGGTGTTCCTTGGACAGTTATTTCTAATTTTAAACAAATAAAGAATAAAGCCTCCTCTCAAACTTGTGGCAAGGGAAAACCTGCTCTGCAGAATCCCATTAATACAGCCATAACTTCTCTACTAACCTGCTGAGACTCCATGCATTGACCTATGGTGGTTCTTTAGAGAGACACAGATGACCATCGATGGCAAAAGGCACAGGGTCTGCTCTTTCTGGGGGCGAGGAGAGAGGGAATCAGGGTTTTATTTGTGTTCCTGCCCCTTGAGCTCCTTCAGCTCCTTCCCTGTCCCCAGTCCCAGGCGAAAGACCTAACTCTTCCTTCTCTCAGGGCTTTTATCCAGGGGGGAAGGACCTGGAGGCAGGGGCAAGCCACTACCCAATCAGGGATAAGGTGGGAGTGGAACAGAGTTGGTTTACATTCCAATGTGGGGGATGGGCACTGCCGAGCAGTGACAGACCACGTGATAGTTTCCAGGGAACAGGGGATACAATAGAAAACATTACAAAACCCAATATAAAAATGAAACACAATATAAACACAATATAACCCAATTACTGTGCTACATTATTGACCAGTGACAAACTCTCTGAAAACTTTTAATGATTATAAGCTATGTTATTCTCATATTTTTTCTTTGATTCATGCTTTTATCTGGTCTGGACAAGGGTGGTGTTGTGGTTTTTTTGTTGTTGTTTGTTTGTGTTGTTTTTTTTTTTGTTTTTTGTTTTTTTTGTTTTTTTGTTCACAAACAGAGCCCAAACAAAGTATCAAGCACAAACATACAAAAAACCACACACACACACACACCCCAACAAACAAAAACTTAATTTGATTTTCTTCTTTAAACAATACTGGGGATTTCTGGTTTTATTTTGAAATAGGAAGGGATTTATATTTTAGTTTAGTGTTGTTTGTTCTTCTGTCCAAAAGTAACATCACTCCAGCTGGAGGAAGAGCACTGGAAAACATGCCTGGTGCTGGAAGTCCCATCACTGTATGTCCTAATCGTGCTTACTGTTCCAGGTTTATGCTAGAAACTATATTGCATTTGGATATCAAAAAATTTGATGCTCTTTATTTTTTTTTTTTTTCATTACTCTTTCTTTGGTTATATATATATTTTTAATTGTGTGAGTTCAGACTCTGATAATCCTCTCTGACATGACCAGCCATCGAGCAGATTATCCTGAGACAAGGCAATTGACACAGTCTTTATCCTTAAGCTCTTTGGCTGTTCATTCAGATTAGGTTGACCACTTTGAGTTAGATACAGAAGACCTTTAAAAGCCATAAACTTTTTTACTATGAAAGATAATGTAGGAAAGAGAGGCCAGTTTTGTTTATTTCATAGGAGCTAGTGGAGCTAGTGCTGAGCAAGTACACTATGATGTTTTTTGTGCTTGTCAGACTCCTTTGAAAGCAAACGACCATTTTTAGAAAGGACATATTACTTTTATAAATAAAACTAGAGGCAGCTGTTATATCAAATGACACTAATTCTACCACCTTGGAAGTGTTTTAGCCAGCCATCAGTGGAATTTCTCAGATTTACTGATCCACGCAAGTTTTGCCTCCAAGAGGAGCCCAGCAGCCATTTTAGACTCAGTTTTTCATCCGTAAGTATTCTACAAACACCTGCCACAAATCTGCAGGTAAGATCGTACCTGCAGGTTTTGTAAACTCCTTTTGCTACAGCTGTCTCCTGAAAAATACAAGGGTTGATTTACCATAAGGAGGAATTCTTCCTAAGCATGAACTATGTCAAATTAAAATGGGCTATATTCCTGCACGGGAAACAAGAACTACAAATGCATGGTAGGAAAGCTACACATAAGGTAAAGTTAAAATGGATTTGATTTTTCTAACTGAATACATTATATTATATTTCATCTGTCAATTTGGTAATTAGGCACTAAAGCAAACCCACTGAATTTGAAGAACCCTCTGCCTCACCACTTTCTAGTTCAGTTGAGTCAATGGGACAAGTAAACACCAGTGCAAGAGGAGTTTTATCCAAAACAAAGAAATACTTGAATGCATCTGCAGCCAGGCTTCTGCTCATTGCCAAAGAAAAACACTCAGTTCCCTGTCTTTCCAAAGGGCTCTTCAAGGCATGTCATGTGGGACCCTTCTTCTGGTTGTGCCAGTAAGCACCATGCTGGTTCTGCCTCAGCTGGAAGACACATTCAGCATACATTTCAGCACTGCAGCTGTGTTAATAATATTTGGTGACTCCTTTGTTTCCAATTTGAATCTAAAATGTGCAATATGTACAGGATATGAGCTTATTTCTAAATCCCAATGGATGAATATTCTGTATCTTAATAAATTATTTGTGGAATATAAAATATAGTTGTAAATTAAGGCGTCTGTTCTGATGTTAGTTTATCTTGGATAATGTTGACTTTGATAGAGGGCTCAGATAGTTTATAATCTGTACTGGATTTGTCCCTTCCCTCCTCTAAACAGAAAAGCCAAAAATTGGCATGATTGGTATTAGACAATCTGAAAGAACCATCAAAACACTTGCAGTCTAGGCAATGAAGAAAAAAAAAAAAATTAGTTTCTAATTTTTTTTTTTAATGTGTTCTGCAGTACATATGACTCAAGGAAACTGTGATACTTCTTGTTTGTGAAATATGGTATGAAAAGGAATAGTTCAAAGGAATATAATTTCATTTTGTTGTTGTTCAGTATGAAGAGGGGCTGCAGCAAGAATCAGCACAGCTCTAGCTGTCTGATTTAAAATTTACTGGATTTCAAAGAATTTTTACTTACCATTTGAAAATATTCTAGATCAGACTAAATTTGGACAGAAGGGTTTATCTACATGTCAGGAGAAGAAAATGAGATCATAGAACTAATGTTAGGGAACACCATCACAGGGTCACTGAAGTTAGACAAAAGAAATCATGGAAGAGGTGCCATACTATTTATCAACTGTATAACTGCTGAAGTGCTCTCTACTCCCTGTATTATTCTAGGGACCTGTGACCAGGGATGGAGCAGTAAAGCATGGAGAGATCTTTGATCTCAAACATTCCAGGAGCTGTGTTTGCTGCAGCGACATTAGGGAAAGGATGCAATATGACAGGTATTTCTTTGGTGATGGTTCCTGGAGTTGAAATGCTTATAAGGACAATATCTTTTTTTCACTCTCCTTTTTCCTTGTGGTCAGCACTTTCACCAAGAGGTATGATTCTAACCAAAGAAAATGACTTATTTTCTTTGGCAGAAAATTGTTCCTTCTTGTCTCATTGGATCCTGTCCATCATGCTGTGATAAACAAGCACTTCCTGCAGATTTTTTTTTTTTTTTTTTACTTTACTTTTAAGTTTTTTTGACTTTAATGTGTAAAATTTTAATTAAATTGTTTTGTTTAACGCATCCCACCTCAATACAATTGAGGATAACATATCTCAGTCTGTGTCACAGTTCAAAGCTCAGAGCTGCACCATGCCTTTAGAGAAAACAATTGCTGTTGGAATCCTAGAAACATAGAATTTGGGGTTTTGGTGTCAAGACTCACATGTTCCACTATACACCAAAACCCCAAATTCTATGTTTCTAGGATTCCAACATATTGCCACAGTACAAATAATGCTACAAGAATGGGATGCCATCTTGCTTGCTGGAAGATGCCAGCTGCCCTAATATTTTGGCCTGGAAAGAAGTGGAATATTTACAACAGCTACAACAGAAACTTTTATTAAAACATTTCCAGGTAACATCTGACTGTTAACAGAATAAACAAAAAATAAAATAATTTTCAATTTCTTCAAGAATATTTCCTGTGGAAATAGGAACTGGGGGGGGGAAAAAGCACCTCACCCTTTTTTATTAGTATTATTTTTAAGTAGCAATTGCAATGTTCAACACTCCTTTTCTCACAGGATCTCATTCTGTCCTGCTTGACGTCTTTAAATACAAATGTAGCCTATAAAATGGACAAGAAACAATAAAGCGCCCATTACAGCAAGCTTTTTAGCCTACTGAAATGAGTTATTGACACTGCAGTTTATATGCAAATGTCCTTATTGGCATCTGAAATACAACATTTGACCAGGCTCAGCAACCTGTATTTAGGCTTCAAGTCTTTGCACCTTCTGGTGTTTAAAAGTGCAACTGGAAATATAACTATAAATATTGAATAGCATCAAAATGTTCAGAAAAATAAAATGTTTAGGGGAGAAATGTAACTCTTCACACTCAATGAAAAAGATGATTTTATCAATAGAATTAGAAGTTGCTGTAAGAGATAGACCTAGGATATCCTTAATGATTACTTTAATATTTGTGAAGCCATTTTAGTTCACCTATTTCTGATAGGTAATATCTAGAGATGAATTTTGAAATGATGAATCTTGGAAGGCTGGGATTCATACCATACAGCTTTTACCACCCATCAAAGAGTTGACTATTATGTCTCTACAGATAACAAAGAAAATTAGAAAATTTCTGAAAACATATCCACCTCATCCTACAACTGATTTGGAGTGGACAGACACATTTCAGATAAATGAAGTTGGAGAAGACATACGGTTTCTGTCATGGGTTGGCACAGGTTTTTAGACATAGAGGAGTGTTGAGGTTTTTTTTCCCTGTCAGGACCTGGGAAATGCTTTAGAAAGGACAAGGAAGTGTCATAAGGTTAGTTGGGATATTGACATCTGTTTTGACCACTGAGGATGTTAAATGTGACGTTGGGAAGTATGCATATATGAAAACTCTGATTCCCTGCAGGTCACTTTTGCTTTCGGGTCAGTCACCAGGTAACATCGTGGGCAGCAGAGAAGGGCCCGGCTCAGGCCCCGGCTCAGGCCCCGCTGGCCTTGGGCGGCCGGGCCCAGCCAGGCCTCCGGGAGCCACTGACCGCACGGGGAGTGGCCCAGCCCAGCTGAGCCCCCTTTCCCCGGCTGCCAGAGGGGAAGAGGGGAGGCTGCAGCTCGGCAGTGCTGGCCACGTGCCCGGGGCCGTGGCAGAGGGGGCCAAGCCACGGCCTGGCTTAATAGCTGCTGGCAGCAGAGAAAGAAAACCTGCAGCTTTATAACAACTCTGAGCCCAGCCACCCTAAATGAGAGAAGGGGTGGAAAGGAAGACATTCACCAGCCTCCCCCTTCAACATGGCTTTGTGTCTCTGCAACCCGGGGCAGAGAGCACATGGCCACTGCAGGCCTGGACAGATTTAACCCTTTCCTGGCAACATGAAGCTTCCAAGGCCTAACCCTTCCCTGAGGAAGAGAAGAGACAGAGTGGACATAGAAAAGATACCACATGAAGTCAGTGGAGCAAGAGTGAAAGAATTGATCATATTATTAGAAGGAGGGACTGAGGGTGTGGACATTTTTAACCAGACTTCTCTGGTATAAACTACGGAGAAATGGCCTGTTCCTTGTAACATCTTAATGTTGTTTGGAGGAATGCTAATTCTAATCAAAATTGGGGACTGATATGATTGAGATTTAAGTGAGAATCTCAAAGCCCTCACTCCTGGGTTAAAAGGAGGTCTCAGCCTTTGAGACAAAGATAATTTTAGAGAGAAAGTGATTTGAAGCCCTCGGCTCCTGGGGTAAAAGGAGGTATTTATTTCTTTTAAGATATAGAAGATTTTAGAGATAGAAAAAGAGAGTCTTTGTTTTGTACTAGAAGAAGCATTCTTAAACAGTATCCCAGACACACTGAGAGGCTGCTAATGGATGGAACAGCACAATCTGCAAAAATTCCAGGCAGCTGCAGATTTGTGACACTGGGAACCACTAGACTGTTGTAGTCTTGTGGCAAGGGTCTCCGTGGTACTCTAAAGAGACTCCTCTCCCAAACTGATGAAAGATTATGTTTAAGTGGTGAAACTGACTGAAAATCACAAGTTGTTTCTCTCTATGTTGTTTTGTAAGAAAGTCAACACTTTGCAGGGGGAGGGAAGAGTGTTTTGGAGTTTCATTCTGTTTTGTTTTAGTTTTTTTCCCATCTTTCTTTTTTCCATCCTTTTAGTCTGTGTTAATAAAACTGTTTATTTCTCTCACAGAAAGAAAATAAACTCTAAGACCATCACGCTAAATATGGCAACCAAAATTTAGAGAACATGAAACCACTAGAGTAATTGGTGTTTCTGCCCAATTATTAAATGAAAATCATTGCAATTTCAAAAGGTAAAAAAAAAAAAAAAATCATAAATAAATGAAATTGTTTTACTTCATAACTGAATATTATATAGGAGAGCTAAAGACAACTGAACAGTCTTTCAACAAGTTCCTGTTTTGTTCCCTATTTATGTTTAGGAGCAATATTTTTTAAAGCTCTTTTTGTTGAATTTCAGGGCTCCAAACCCCTCACTTTCCATCCCCACTTCATCGGGGCATCAGGGCAGACACAGCCCTGATTTCAGGGTGTCACTGCAGTTTGCACTTAACACAACTGACACCAAGAAACTTCTGGTGCTGCTATGACTCTCAAGTCAGCAGGAAGGAAGAGAGCTGTTTTTTCACACATCTCCCAAGCTGCTCTTTGCCGCAGATGGAGCTTTATCCAAGCACTGCCAAGCACAAAACCATTTGCAAGACAACACCATTGTCTCATTAATTTAGAAATCCTGTAATAATCAAAGTCACTTCCTCAGATCCATCTCTTTCCAGCATGACCTGAAAGGAGGGAATGTCCAAGCCCTTGCCTTATGTAGGCTCTACAGTTACTTGACTGATCCTCTTCGTCCAAGTGACCAGAGAGGCCCAGCAGGTGATGCTGTTGCCAGAGCAACCACTTTCTTGACAACCTATGAGTTCTATCATGAGAAAGTTTATTCTATTAGGTCCTCCTGTTTGAGCAGAGAGGCACCTCCATTTAACAATGTTCAGGAAGTGTGTTCTTCCTCCTCTCCTAAACTCAGGCCTACATAAAAAAGCAGATGGGTCAGGGAAATGGCAGTGGTAGAAGACTTTGCATCCACCTGGTGCTGCCATTTTAAGATCAGGGAACCACATATCACAATTGTAGTTTATACAGATATAAACTATTGCAACTATTTAACTTCACTTCTATTCAAGACAGCATGTTGAAATTCATTAAAAGGATGTACATGGTGAACATTTAGTCTTCATATGACATTCCCAAAATCTTTAGTCTGCGTAGCTCATTTCTTTTTGCATCCATGTACTCAGCAACATTCCAACTTTTATTTAAACAGGACATTTATTTATATAATGATATATCACACTAAATAATAAACCTATTAATATATAATTTTAATATATAATGTACAATGCTATATATATCATAATATTCAATAAGAAATACATGATAAAATACAGTTTGATTGTGTACATATTTATGAACACACAGATAATGAAAGATAATAATAATAATTATAATTATAAAAGCTGGCTGGCATGCAACTGTAATGTGAGTAAAGAGCAAGATTCTAAATGGGAAAGCAGAATCTTTTTTTGTCTTATTGCAAGTCTTCAGATATCTTTTTCTGAGGGCTTTGATATTTGACATTTTTAGACTAAGAACTATAGACATAGAAAGGCTTTAAAAGCCATAACTCTGGCCCTTATGTTTCTTTAAGAAACAGGAAAGAAGAAACCAATGCAAGAATTCTTATTTCCTTCAAATAAATCATATCCCAATGGGAAATAAAGCACCCAGTCAGTGAAGGATATAGCGTGTGCCTCCATGAAAATTTTTCTTTTATTGAAGACACATATGTTTATTTTAAACCCAGTTCTTTACCTTTATTGCTTCTTGTGCTGTTGCCTGTTTGCCCCTTGCAAGCTAAGAAAAATGTGCAGTGTTTTCTTCTGCACTCTCCTGAAAGAAATAAAATTCAGTTTAAAAGTAAATTCTTTTATAAGCAAAATAAATTATAAGTGAGTATTGTGTAGAGGTGCATGGTAAATTGATTTCTGTGTACATATTGTCATTTTTTGTGATTTGTTGATAAAATTTTAATGTTAGACATATTAGAACTGTTAAACACATTGTCAGGACATGTGCAATGTTTTTACTTAGTTGTTTGGGTTTGTTTTTGTTTTTCTTTTATCACTTTATTTTTAAAAGCTGTTTCTAACATAATATTGGAAATCTTGCACTATAGGTAAGCAGAAAATAGATCTTTAGTCATTATGAAAAAAAAAATTACAGCACAATGCAAACTCTCAGTTATTTGAGGCTTGGATATCTGCCTATCTCACAATCAGGAGGTGTAGAAATTAATCAGTATTGAAGTTAGAAGACAACATTAATAGGAAAAACAACCAAACCAATACCAAAAAAAAAAAACCCAAACAAACCAACAAAACCCCACCAAATAAACAACCAAACACCAAACTCAGTCCTTTAAGTTCAGTTTCATATCTGCTTGGTAAAAAAATATTAAACTCTTAAATTTTTTATTCAAAAAGTCACAACTGATAAAACATATTCAAATCTTCAAACATCTTTGCAGGAAGATAAAGAAGGAATTGGGAATGTTGTGCCAGAATATGGAGTTCAAAGTTTCTACAAAAGTTTAGTGAAGTTTGATAGAAAGTAGAAGAGGGACAGAGCAGTTCCACATCTAAAACTGCTTGTTGGAATAAGGAATACTCAAAAGCATAAACATATATAATAACTCGTTCTAGGGTTGAGTCACTGAACACTTCAAAAAATGAAGGCTCTTTTGCTTGTTTCTCAATTTGAAGTACAACAATACCATGGAGTCGGAAAGAAATTTTTGAAATCCATTATACAAAACATCATACATACATTTGGTTCTGGTAGAATCAAGGCAGCTGATGCATGGAAGAGAAAGAGTTGAACAGCTCAAAAAGGTTAAAGGTTTTGTGATTTTTTGACTGTTTTCGTCAGGATGACAATCACAATGAACTCTTTTATACTTTTCAAGAAAAATTCTGTCAAAATGTTGAGTCTAGATTTTTCAAGCTTGTCTCTGTCTTTTTTTACTATTTGATTTTTAATGTCTTCCTTTCTTTCTCTCTTCCTTTATTCCTCTATCTCATGTCTCTTTCTTTCTTTCTTTCTTTCTTTCTTTCTTTCTTTCTTTCATTCTTTCTTTCTTTCTTTCTTTCTTTCTTTCTTTCTTTCTTTCTTTCTTTCTTTCTTTCTTTCTTTCTTTCTTTCTTTCCTAATTAATTCATTAATGAGCGTGAAAAAAGCTTATTCTGGTTGTGATAATTTCTATATTGTCTAACAGATGGAAAGAAAGAAGGATGTCAGTGCCAAATTTTCCTTCTGAGAGTGAATATTAACCTGTGTACTGTTCTCACAGTTTTTAAACAGGTAAAGACTCCTTCTTTGCCCTTGGGTTGGCTATTGAATAAGGTAGAACATATTCCCATGAATAAGGGGTTTTCTGATATTCAGCCAGATTTTTTTACATCGTTACTTAAACAGAACCCCAGTAATCATCTTCTAACACTAATGTTTTTCACATTAAAATTTTCTTGATCTAGTGTGTCCTTATATCAGAGACAATTAGCTAAAATTTACTTCAAACATCTCCCCCCAAATTTCTTTCTTTAGACCAGAGAAAGGCTGAAGAACAAATTTCCAAAACCAGTGAAATGGACAAGGTCCTTTTCAATATAATTTGAATTTTGAATACAGTGGATGTTAAGAAAGAAAATTCTTTACCTCTGGTAATGTGTGAATGTGAAAGAGGGAGGATGGTGACTCCAGAACTGTTTAATTAAGGGAGCAAGGTTAAAAATATATTTCTGACTGAGTATTTTTTTTTATTATTAATAGTGTTTAATTGATCATGGTGAAAAAGCTATTATAGTGAAGGAGGGTGTTACCTTCCAAAACATTTTCCAGCAAATTTATTTAATTGTTTCTGTTTACTGAACACCCATTAGTGCTCTGTCACACATTAAAAGAAAAGGGCAGGATTAGTAGCAGCCTGTTCACCCCCAAAATATCAGAGCTACTTTATGTATTGATGACAAGTGACTCATTAAGTTTAAACAGATATGAGCTATAATTTTCATTACATTTTTGTATTTTTTTTTCTTTGTGAAACTCAACATAACTCTGACGGCTTAATACTTTATAGAAATCAGATCAGAAGATTTGCCAACTCTATTCGTGAGGAAGGATGAATGCTTGGTGATATTAACACATAACACAACAACAGTTAATTAACATATTTTATATGTTTGCTGCATTTCTTACTTAGAGATTACAGAGCACTCTCTGAAAGAGAATAAGAATAAACAGTGTGTAATAGAAGCAGTAATAAGAACAATGTTCTCTGTTTTTTGAAGGCCTTGCAGAGCAGAGAAAATTGCTTCTGCTCTGGAAAATCTACCTGCTGCTTTAGACTTGAAGTAAAAGAGTTCCCACAAATCTCTGATGAAAATAAAGGGCTTAGAGATGTCTGTAACAATCTGTACTTTGAATAACTTACATATTTTATAATAGCAAGCAATTCCCCATGTCTACCCAAGTATTGTTTTTTTAATAATGGAGAAAGTCAACTATTGCAGAGCCAATTCGTGCACCTCATCTCCCTGGTTTTCACTGATCATACAACAAAACCCAATAGAATTGCATTGTTACAAAACAGCATTCCACTTATTTATTTATTTGTTTGTTTGTTTGTTTTTAAAGTGATGGGTTTGGGTTTTTTTTCTTACACATGGGGAAATTTAGGTAACTGTGTCTCACTATAGTTGGAACTGGTCTTAGGCTACATTTCTTGAATCATGCTTCGAGTCTGAAAATCCAAGGCACTTCTCAGGATGTGAAAGCCTGGTTTGACTGTTTATAAATCTTGAAATCAGATTCAGGCTTATACTCAGTAACTTTGAAAATAATGGCTTGATGCAAGATGCTTCCAATACTGCAGGATCTTCTGAAGTCTGTATGGAGAACTTCCAAAATAATATATTGAAAAATGAGACTCTTCCCACACAAATTAGTGACTAGTTCAGCACTGGTTTTGTAATAAACACAGATATTTGTTACTCGAACATGTTGGGGTGCCATGCAGAAAAAACAATAATCAAAAACCCCAGTGAGATTTGTTCCATGTGTGATATGTGCAGTGATTGAGTGAGCCCCGTATTCTCCTTGTGTCATTGTTTAAGCATGAAAGAAGCCATGAGACTTAATCCTCTGTCTGTGCTCCATTCTTCAGTAGCCCTGTATATTTATGCTTAAATCCTGACTTTCTTACACATAGCATTTAAATTTCTGTGTCTGACGTCCAACTCACAGTGGTTCTACTTTCTTAAATGTGGTTAATCCTATTGTAATTTGATGCCACAAATGTGAATGCAGCATATATTAATATAGCTGTGCACAGAGTTATGGTCAATAATATTTCAATTTTTTTAGTGTAAAAACATGACTGAAAACCCTGCTTCATTCTGATTTTTTTTTCCTGCACTGTGTATTTGTGCACTGTGTATTTGTCTCTAAAGAAAGACTGCAAAATGTATCTGCACATAGTGAAGCAACAGATTTCTATTTATCGTCTGCTTAAGTTAGATAAGATCCTCATTGTGTATGTAATTTCTCTTTATCTGAAGACTCATCCTGCCTCTCATTTTTGCTTTCATTTTAATGACTTTATTTCTGACTTTCATTTCATTCTCAGTATCTTTCTTAGTTACTGGATCTTCTGGACTCTCTACCCCTTAGAAAGCTAGATGATTAATTTTAAGACCCACAGAAACAGATTCTGAAATTAATTTTATTATGATCCCCATTCTTCAAATTTTATGTTTTCAGCAAAACTGATAACAGAAGAAATAGCAATAGTACCAAAACAATGATATCTTTTAGGATTTAATGCAGTACCCACTGAAGTTCCTGAAAATCTTTTTGTTCTTTTAATTAGATTAAAAGTCATTTTGTAGACTGAAACATGGGAAAAATAAACTCCTTTTTTTTTCTTTTTTTTTAGTGATTGTGTATTAAAGGTCTAAGTGCATTTTTTTTTTATCTTACACATGTTTATACAAATACAAAATATTTGTTAAAGGGTTTAAGATAATAAGAATGTTAACCTTCAGACTTAGTTGCAAACATCCATACAAAGGAACAGTATTCCTTGAGTTGTTTTTTGTAAGTTAGTGTTAATTTACATTAGAGGCTGCCTTTCAAAACATGTAATGTGCTACTTCATAGTATATTTAAAAAAAAAAAAAAATCCTTAAGATGAAACTGTGCATGTGTGAGCACATCTGATGGAAACATTGATCCAGAATTTTGTTCAGTTTCAAATCACCCTCTTGGCTGAAAGAATCTCCAATGAAACATGCATGACAATAGGAATAACAAGAAATGCAGCCACAATGTAGGTGCAACTCCAGTAAATGTTGAAAGGTAAAATTCAGCAACTTTTCTGAAAAAACCAAAAACATACCAAATTTCCTTGTAATTGGTACACCTTGTATTTTGAGTGGTGTGTGTTAAGTTAAAAAAAAAAAAAAAAAAGACAAACCAAAAACCAAAAACCAGAAAACCAAACCAAAATAAACAAAAAACCCTACAACAACAATAATAATAACAAAAATGCCACCCAAATGTAAACAAAACATTTGCTGGAGATCCTCTTAGACAATAAACACACTTTTATGTACTTACTGAATTCTTTTTGGACCAGTGGTGACTGTTGAGGGGTTTTCCAACTGGGTGCAGCTTCTCTTCTAGGAGTTTCTAAAAGTGTTCTGCATCCCCAAAGCAATTCTTATCTTTGTGAATGTCCTGCAACAGCCATTTAGAACCATGGAAGCTATAATTTACATCCCTTATTTGTTCCTTTCAATCTATCTTTTTAACAAAACAAATTACACTGGAGTATCTTCCATGTGAAACATATGGTTTGCAGCACCTGGATACGAGTTAAGAGGGTTTTGGAGTTAAACTGGCTTTTCACTTCCTAAGGAAATCTTCCATTTACCTTACTCCAAGCACAGTATTCCAAGGTCCATGTTTATACACTGACACCTTTCTGGAGGTTGCAAAATGGGGTCTCATTGGAATTCTTTAAAATAGTTATGTACAATCTCACCCTAAGTTTTACAGCAAAACACATTTGCCATGCAAACTATGGCTTAAGATTTAAGAATGGAAGTAAAAATAGAGCATAGAAGAACCTTTTGAGGTGTCATGCTTAAACATGATGATGTAGTCTGTCTTGAATCTAATCAGTGCTCATTACTGTCTATTGGGATTTTTTTTTTTCCTCACTGAAATGATCTTTCAAAATACTTTTACAAATAATAATAAAAATCACTTTTGAACACACACACACACAAAATAGTTGAAGATCTTAGAACGCAAGAAATTGATTTTGTTTAATATAAATTCAGCTTCCTTACTATAATAATTTATGAATCACAAAATTAGATTTATCTCACTGATGTTAATCTTGCTCCAGATAACTATGAAGTTCCTCTTTTGACCCAATACATAATTAAAAATCAAAATAATAAGATTTATGTTCATTTGTTTATTCATTTTGTAAATCTATAGGCCTTTTTGCTGGCAAAGTTTCGAGTAGAAAGATCCAAGAAATATAGATTTTCCTCTTCTTCATGACTATTTAATTGGTTAAAGTGTGCCCCATTCGCAGGAGCCAGCAAGCTGATGCTGGCTACATTTTAATAAATGTACTCCTCACCCAATCAATACATCCCTGGGAAAAAAAGTGCTGCTCTATCATATGTTAATAGGAAGAAAATCTTTTTACTATAGTCAGTCATCATGACAAACAAGAATATGAAACCTGTTAATGAAATGACCAGCTGTCTATAAAATGAAAGACTCACAAGACAGTTTCTTTTCTTCCTTTAACTCAATGAAACAAAATGGAAAATTAGACTGGAGCTTGTTGAACAGGAGGTAATGCTCATGGTTGGAAATCAAATGCCATAAAGTCAGAATTGAACTTAATATGCCTATGATGCAGAGAATGGAATTCACTACAACCATGTTGACAAAGAATATATTCAGATGTTCATAAATGGAACAATTCAGGCCCAGTCCCAAAGATGGATTTTAGAGTTCTGATTCCTATTTTGGTTTCAAGCCACCTATTGATTTAATTGATTTATTGATTTCAGGAAATCAATCTGAGGTTAGGGGAGTTCTAAGCAGAATCTGAGAGCCTAATTATGTTGAGAGATGTTACAATTAGAACAATTTTTTTTTTTCTTTTTATAATTTTTACCTCATTAATATTTCCAGTGGAAATATTAGGACAAGCTGTGTAACTCATTATGAGCCTAATCTAAATATAACAGATGTCATCTAGATTTCACAGATTCTATGATTTTTTAACATGGCTAGAGCCATTACATAATCTAGTCTAATATCACAGGCTTCTGGTATTTATCAGCTGATCCTGTTGAGTTGCATTTGCCTAACCAAATCTTCAGTAGGTGCAAAAAAAAAGGATTTTTTTTTATTTTTTTTTATTATTGTTAGTTACACATTTGACATGCAAGTTTTATAATCCTGTATGATTACCAAATCAAGTGTACTCGTAAGACAATAAAACCTTACTATCTGATTTGATGTTGAAGATTAAATACAAAAAATATAGTTAGATATCTCAAAATTTGAAATGAGCTGGCCATTCATGTAAATTAGTTTAACTGTTAACCTATACCCCCTATATAACAATGGAGAAAAAAGGTATAAGCAAGTGAGGTAAAGAATGTAGAGCAGCTGATATATTGGGCATGGAAATGATGCAATAATAATCAGTGAACAGAGAGAGCTTGAAGCTTTATTTATGTTTGAGGTTCAGGTACTTGTAAAAATGGTAGCTGGGTGACCATGTTAAAAGGGAGTCTTGGAAATAAAGAAACCATTACTCATCAACCACTTGAACCAATCATTTAAGAACAAAGAAAAGACCTGCTTTATTTATTTGTTGTGAAACATTATTCAGGAGGTGGAAAATATGTTTTTAATAACATTTGTAATTTGATTTCTGAAACAGAAAAAAATCAAAAAACCTCTTTATTTCAAAAAATTCTTTATTTCATTCTGTGGATGATGACACCAAAACCTACTTCTTCAGGGATGCAGATAAGAATGGGAAGAAAGCAAGGTTGCAGCTTGTTAACAATTGAAACTGACATTTCTGGGATTTTTTTTTTCTTTTTTTTTAACATATATTGTCTATATTGCTGAAATGTTTGGTATCTTTCAGTGCAATAGAGAAACCCCCATGTTGTTCTTCACTTCAGCTGTTGTTCTTCTGCTGTTGTGATTTTTTCATGTCTCATCTAACAGCAGCCCATAATGTGTGATAAAGATTACGCAGAGCTACACGAGCATGCACTCGACTCAGTTCTGAGTAAATGCTGGAGTATCCCTGCATAGTCTAATTTGGACTTATTTCTCCCAAATCACAAGATGTATGACCATTTTCTTCCTTTAGAGTTACTTTCATTTGAATACTATTCTGCCAATAATTAACACCCTCCTCCACGAAAAAAGCAGTGACCAAAACAGACATATTGGGAAGACGTACCACAATGGGGAAAATAGGAGAAAGGATTTGCTTTTAAGATAGTCAAGAACCTTCTTTCAAGATACTTGTAAAACAGAAAATTTCCCACATAAAATAGTTCTGGGTTTTGATTGAAAATATTACTTTCTGAAAATAACATTAAGCACAATGGAGTCTACCCTAAGTTTTAGCTGGAATGTTGACTCTGTTGACTTTTTATTTTTTAATTTTCTTTTTATTTTTTTTTAATCATTATTTCCTTTATAAGAATAAGTACTTATGTTTCTGTTCTGTTTTGTTTTGTTTGTTTGTGAGTATAAAACTCCCACAAACCCGGAAAATCTTCACATGAAAAACCCACTGTGAACAAACAAACCAAAACCCCACGCAGTCAGGTTTGACTGGCTGATATAAGAAGCTGCATACAATGGCTGAATCTTTCTCTGTGCTTCTTACTTTGTTCCATTCTTTTATTACTTCTGTGATCTTAACAGATGAATGCACCAATAGCTCATTTTGGTCCTAACTCAGCTCTGCCTGTCTGGTTTACTACCATAAATATTGCACATACAATATTGCATCTAGAACCTTAATTCAGTGAAGGCTTTCTCAATGGAGAGACTCACTGAATGTGAATCTTCCCTTTGATTTCCATAGTCTCATCAGGGTCTAACTGATATAGTACATCAGAGATTACTCACTAAATTCAGTTTTAAATTCATACTGTCTGTTAGTTTATAGTTCTTATCAAAAGGACATGGATAAGGAGTTTGTGCTTATGAAAGTGCAAAAGAAAGAGAAAAGGCTCTCTAAAAAAGCTGTTGCAAAATATAATGAACCTGGATGTTTAAATGTTCACTTGACTAAGTTGATTTGGAAGACAAAAATCTCTGGGGACCAATAGGGAACACAGTTTGCTGTGAGATGTTTTTGCAAATCTGTTTTAACTTCTCTAAGTCAGGATCTTAATTCACTGTATTATGTATTTTGTGAAGATAGCTGTGTAAAATAAATTCTTCCTTGGTCTTTTTTAAAATTTATTTTATTTTATTTTATTTTATTTTATTTTATTTTATTTTATTTTATTTTATTTTATTTATTTTTTCCCCCTAACTGCTGCAACTTTTCAAGGAACTTCTTGGTGACAGACTGCAGAGTGCAAAACCACCTGAAAACTTCAAGAGTATCTGAAGCTTTTGTCCTTAAAGTAAACCTTTAATCACAAGAGACATATGGATGATTTTTTTTTTCTTCCTCTGGCAAGTGAACACAATAGAAGAACAAAACTAAAGATTCTAGCCTAAAGAGGAGGTAGTTAATGAAAACAGAAAAAAAAAGGTGTCCTGGTATGTTGTGATAAATGTGTATCTTTTGGGAATTTGTCCTGCTATGTGAAAGAATTGATTCCTCATTTTATTTTTTAAGGAACATCATTAATATTTTGCAAGGTTCTGCATGTGGGTTGGGGCAATCCTAAGCACAAATACAGTCTGAGTGGAAAATACACTGAGAGTAGATCTGACTAGAAGGATTTGGGAGTGCTGGTGGATGAAAAACTAGGTGTGCACCAACACTGTATGTGTTCGGCCCAGAAACAAATTAAGTTTGGTTTCTCCAGTCCAGAGAAGAGCAGGCAGTAGGTGGAGAGCAGGGATTCTGCCCCATTCTTCTGCTCTGGTGAGACCCACTTGAAGAGCCACGAGCAGTTCTGAGGACCACTATATGAGAAGGACCTGGACCTTCTGAAGTTATCCCAGATGAAGAACACAAAGATGATCCAAAGGCTGGAGATCCTCTGTTACAGAGCTATGTTGGGGCCAAGGGTTGTTCAGTCTGGGGAAGAGAAGGGTCTGGGGAGGACTTAGAGCACCTTCCAGTGCCTAAACACACTACAATAGACTTTTGACAGGGCCATGGAGTGATAGAACAAGGGGTAATGACTTCAAAGAAGGAGAAAGGTTTAGATGCTGTCTTTGGAATAATTTCTGGTCTGTGAGGGTGATGAGACACTGGAACAGGTTGTTAAAATACCATAAGCTATGAAGTCAGAGAAAGTTTGGAACAAAGACATTAAAAACATAATGAAGATGTAAAAGGTGAAATTAGAATCTGGCACTTTGCATTATGACATCAAACTCCTACATTTTTTCTTTTTATTTTTTCTTTTTGTTTGTTTGTTTTGTTTTTGTTTTTGCTTGTATTTTGTTTGTTTGCAAAGACAAGCCATCAAACTGCATAATATTTTGTACAGGAAAAAGAGAAATGCTATAGTGTAAAAACAAATCCTGCTTGAACTTATTGTATCTAAATATTCAAAGTTATTTTTTAAGGGAAAAAAATATAGACTTTTTTTTTTAATACTAATTGATTTTTGAAAAACTTGTAGTATGAACTACAGAGAGTGAGGTTGCATTTTAAAGTAATTTACTCTATAGAAGAGCTTGAGATTCTGCATCCAGAAAGAGCCACTAAGTACAGGGTGTACTGAAGAAGCTTTAATAATTAGCAGATGTATCTGTAAGAGAAAAGGAAAATTATCTCTGCGTGTTTTATCATAAAGATCAGCTGGGACTTCATGTGAGAAATTCAGCACCATTGTCCTTTTATTCTGATCTAAGCAATGTTGCATTAAAAATAACTACAACACCTTTTCTTTTTCTTCTTTTCTCTTTTATTTTCGTCTTTTTAGAACAAGACATTGTCCAGAACACCAAAATTAGGTATATTAGAGGTAAAATGTGGGGAATACAGCTTCTTGATCTTAAAGTTTTTTCTAGTTCCTGAGTTAGTTAGTTAGTTAGTTACTTAGTTAGTTAGTTAGGTAGTCCGAGAATTCTTCTTCCACAAATCAATAACAAAATTAACCCATTCTTACATCATTAACTGGGTAGTAGACTCCCAAAACTTAGGCTCCCTGTAAAGGGTGATTTTTCTGAATGATTCAAGACACCCATCACAGAATCCATGACTTACCTTCTGCTGGGTCTTTTCCTACTCATGGAAATAGAAGGACTGTGGTTAAGTCACACATTCTGGGTGATGCAGAGCTTATTGAAATGGTGAGTGGCACTGGTGCATCAATATGAGGTGCACTGGATGAATCAGCTGGATCTGAAGGTCAGTCAGCACTCTGCTTCCATGAATTCCTTTGGAGTGATTCTCTGTAAACATTACAATTTTTTTAAAAAGAGGATCAAACTGACATTTCTCTCCAGAAAATTCTCATAACCAGAGAGCCAAGCAAACAAAAAGAGATCAACTTTATTAAAACAAACAAACAAACAATGAAACCATTGTCTTTTGATGTTTTGAGGACCTTGGGTTTTTTATCTTGTTTGTTTGTTTATGGGGGTGGGGGTTGGTTTGGTTTGGTTTGTGTTGGTTTTAGGTTTTTTTTGTTGTTGTTTGGTTTGTTTTGTTTTTTTAATGTTGGTCTTTCCTTGGTTGTCTGGTTTTGGCTTTTTCTAGCAATTGTGTTGTTTTGGCTTTGTTTGGTTTGGTTTTGGTTTTTATTGGTTGGTTGGTTGGCTGGTTGGCTGGATTGAGGGGTTTTGGGTTTTTTAGGAAGTGTGGGTTTTGAGATTCCTACTTTGATCTTTGATTTTTTTGGTTGGTCCTGTTTTGTATTCTTAATAAAGAAACAAAACATCCACATAAATATGGGATTTTTCAGTGGCAACCAAGAAAAAAGCTAATTGACTAGCTTTTTAACTTCCCTTATAGAAGAAAAAGTAAATGACAGAAACTGAGTTTCAATAAATTCCAGAAATTCTGTAAGATAATGCAAAAAGTCATGATTTTTTTTCCGTTGCATTTTCTTTGCAAGTCATAACTAAATATTCCAATCTAATTTGACAGAGTTGATAGCATGCTGCAGGTAGATTGCTCAATAAGATGTAGATAATGTTATTAGACTAATAAACAGCCAAGATTATGGAAGAAATTATCTATTTTGTAGTTGGAGGATTATATTTGTGTGTCCCATTGTTTACTTGCCAGTTGATAGTGTATCAAACCTCTCTTTCAACCTTTGTGCATCTTGTGATAAGTGTTTTATCTCAATGCATCTTTATCCTGTAGTATAAATAAATTCAGCTGTATAAGTTAAATCCTATTTTTGAAAGATGCATTTATTTACATCTATTCTTTTAAAGCACATCACTTGGAAGTATTTTATTTGATTTGAGCAGGAGAGAGCAGACTGACTGCAAAAAAAAAGAAAATTAACACGCAGTAGCATACTTATAAAAAGCCATCTTTTTTTTACAAATACTTGTGCATTTGTGGGAGTGCTCTGTGCAGCCAGGAAATGTCACTGCAGATGAATTTTAAATAAAGTGTTCATATTTCTTTGGGGACTTTCAGATCAGAAAAGGAAATGGAATATTTACAATTTGGTGCATAATTCATTTTCTGTGGGTAACTACCAGTTTTATTTCCACCCCTAGCCTGAATGCGTTGGAATCTTGTTAAAAAATAAAAATCATAATTATTCAGCTATAAATATGAAGGCCAGAAGGTAGTCGTAATTCTAACAGTAACAACTATAGTTGCATTAATTATTTCTTTTTTGTATTTAGATATTCATATAAAATGAAGGAATAGAAATCTCTGACAGATGTCTTGTATTATTCTTTGAGGAAGAAATATGCTTAAGCAAAATGCTGCCACTTTGACATTGTTCAAGTGTATATTTTGTATAATTCCAACATGCACGCCTCTTATCCAATTTTACGTTGTCCTGGTACACTGACTTTGATAGAGTTGCCTCAAGTTTATGATTGTGTAACTGAGTCATCATTTGGCCCAGTAATTGCCATTCCACCACAGTATTCTTTGCAACAGATAGAAAGTTCTTTTTGTGAAGAAGGTACAAAACTCAGTCAGCCGAGCCCTAATTTCTGGCCTCTCTCTTACCTCATCAATGATAATGCACTAATAATTAAGTACCTAGATGTTTATACAGTTCTTTAGGATGAAAGATTAAGGGTGTGGTGTTTATGCAAAACACTCACTTGTTTTGTTTTCTACTTTGGGGTGAAAAGGTCTGGCAAAGGTCATCTCATCTCACAGCTAACCTGATATGCAGCAGATAAAAAAACTCAGTCTGATTTCATGCCTATCGTAGCCTGTGTATCACTCTGCATTTCTGGAATATTTCAAAATTGCATTCATTTCTTGACCAGTCAGATCTCAGAGAGGGCTTTGCACTTGATAACAGAATGAGCCTGCCAAGTTCCTTATGAAAGAGGAAATGGCAGGAGTAAATTTACCCTATTTTTAACAAATTGCATTGGCTGACAGTCAAATATCATATTGATTTTAGCATTGCTCACTTTATAATTTGCTACATGGTCCTAAGTCCAGCATATCTTATTGACCTCCTCATACCCCTGCATTACAGGGAGCTTCAGGTTTACTGAGGTGTATTTCCAACTTTTTTTAATGAAGGAATACACACTGCCCCCTGCTGAAGGGCTGCCAAAAAAACCTCTTCCCCCCCCCCCCCCCCCCCCCCCCGCCCCACTAATCCTTCTTCAGACTGTGTTGTCACAAGTATTGGACATATGAGTGGTTTTGCCTAAGCATATGTGATGCAGATGGCTCATCACCACTTTTAGGGGTAAGTTTTAGGCCTTTCAAAAAGCCTTACCATATACTTTTGACTCTGTCTCCAATGGCAAACAAATTTTATACCTCAAGTTTAGGTTCACTGGATGATCATACTGTTAGCAGAACGTTAAAGATTTTTTCAGGTAATTGATGTCCTTTGGAATGAGGTATTAAAGTGCATTTGGAGATATTAATCTTGCTTCATTTCAGAGGTCTAAATTAGCTGTGCAGTCTAACCTACCAAAACAGGCTCCTACTTTAGCTTGTGGAGGTAAACCAGGACTCCAGAAAGCAATTTGTCCCATCTCACACACCTGTCTTAGAATGAGATAACGTGTGCTCTCTGCCTGTATCTCCCTCATTTACTAGTTTTTTTTCAAGTTATGGGGATGAACTTAAAAGAAATTATTCTCACCTTTAAAACTCTCAAATACCCAAATGGAAACCGTTCTATCCCTTCCAAATTCAATGGTAGAGCTTCTTGCAAATCTTGCTCTTACTGTTTTTGATCTGATATTTTTGGAGGTTTTATTTCTTCAAAAGTTAGTCTCAATTAATGCATTTGTAAAAGTTAATATGGATATGTAAAAAGTTAGCATAATTTTTTTATTTTATTGAAAAACAAAATAAAAGATAATCCATCTCCCAAACCAGAAACCAGAGTACTTTCTGGAAAATTCCACCTGTTCCAATTGCAGCTCCTTTCTTCCTTCCCTTCTCCCAGTAGACAGTGTAAAAATTTAACACAGTTTTATTCTTCCACTGTGTGATCAGAAACTCCTCTTGGACTACTTCCTTGGCATTTTTTAAACACACTGTACATAATATCCCTGTGCATTACTAGGAGGCTAACCTCTCAGGCCTTGGTTACCTCTAATTTCTTGTCTTCTACTTTGTTAAGTCACCTGGAGGCTGATGGAAACTGTGAACTTGGAGCACTAAATAATGTTAATTAATGACTGTGATCAAAGCTGAGGAAGATGCTGAGGTTTCTCCACGTAATCTGTTACATACCTTCACTTATCAGATGTTTGTGTCATTTGGCACATTTCTCTTGGGCAGAGATTTTTGGGTGACACATACCATATTAATCGTTAATTATGAAACATTATGGTGCCCATTTAGCTAAATTTGCTTTCCTTTTACAAATTCTATGAGGAAAAAAACTGTGGATAGTTCCAGGTCATTATTACTAATTACAGAACTCCTCTTCAGGCACATACTTCTGAAATGAATCCTTCTTTCTGCTAGTCCTCTGTTTCTAGGCATTTGCCACTGGTTTCACTTAACTAACCATGTCTATTCACAGAAATCAGTACAGGCTGCTCAAGAGTATTTCTGATATATAGAAAGGTCTTGTCTCATAGGCTCACCTGTGTTTTGTCTTGGATGTTTTAATTGTCACAGTGTCCTTCACTTCTAGCAGGCATTGACCACAGGCTAGCTCAGTTCTGCACTGCAGCAAACTCAGATTGGTCGGGGTTACAGGCAGGGTGAGTAACCTCTTCCCGGTGGGTCTTGATTCCCCACACTGGCGGATGGACCTGATGGCATCACAACTACGGGGGCAGAAAAAGGATCCATTTTCTCCAGAGCAGGGTTAAAGGTGGTTTATTAAAGGAGAGTCCAGCAAGGAGCTCCACTTCAGACACTTGCTGCACAGAGAGAACCCAGATCAAATCTGAGCAAGAACTTATAAACGGGGGAGGATGAACCATTACAAAAAACTTTGGATAAAACTTACAAAAATAACATAATAAAACAACTCTTGCACCACCACATTTAATGGTACCAGTTTTGTCAGAACTTAACTTTTTTTCTTTTTCTTTTTCTTTCCCTTGGTTTATGTTTACATTGTTCTGGCTTTAGGTCAGAGCTCGCCTTTTTATCTCTGTTCATGCAGCACAAGGAAATTCTGGTACATAGGAGCTGTTCTTATGTATTTCCGCAACTGCATCTGAGAAGGCAATATGGCCATATCAATAGTATTTAAATTAGAGAAATTATTATCCTAGGCTCCCGCTCTAGTTGTGCTGAGAGATGTATCTTAGAATCATAGAATCACAAATAGTTTGGGCTCCAAGGGACTTTAGGGACCATCTCTTTCCAAGCCCTCACGGTGGGCAGGGACATATTCCACTGTGTCTGGTTCCGTTCCCACACTGGGCTGGAGCTGACCTCCGGCTAGCTCAGGTCAACACAGCCACAGATGTTCCCAGTCCAGGGGGAATGCAGGCTATTACCTGCTGGGTCGGCTTCTCAGCTGGACCAAGTAGTATCTTGACAGCAGCATCAGTAAGAAAAGATTGGCTCTCAGCTTAGCAGGTTAAAAGATGTTTATTCAGGCTGGGCTGTGGGAAGTCCGCAGCCGGTCCAAACCTCAGGCCAGAGAGGCCACAGACCCAGAGCTGAAGAGCTGAGGAGCTGAGAGAGAATTTGAATCTCCCTCCTCCACCTTATAAGTGGGGGAGCGGTTCAAGGGGGGTTACAAGAAGACAACAAATCAGTGGATTCAGGGGGTACACAAGGTGTGCCCACCCCCGAGCCTCTGACCAACCACCTCCAGAGGAAAGGAATTCCCCCCAGGCTACCTATCACCTGAAGCCATCTCCCTGAGATTTCGCAACCTGGGAGGGCCCCTGGAATGATAGACAAGCTACCCCAAGGGGGGGGCGGGGTGAGGCAGAGGGGATGTTACAAGTCAGGAGAGGAGTGGGAGGACTGACGCAAAACACCTTATTATACAGACAATGCAAAAGGGATTCAGAATTGGGGATACAGTGAAATGAACCATAACATAAACTTCTTATAAAAACCTAATAAAACAGTTCTGCACCACCACATTCCACCAGACCAATTTGCTCAGGACCCCTTCCAACTTGGACTCAACTTGTTTAATAAAAATAGAATAAGTGGGAGCATAATGCAGAATATTCTAACTTAAAATTACAATGGACAGAAGTCTAATCCTGAACAATAACAGTAATTGGAAAAATTATGGTCCACCTTATGTGGAAGCTCGTCAATGGTCTAGAAGAAAAGTTGTCTTAATAGCAGACAGATTGAGAAAATTAGCTTTTTTCTTGACATAAATAAAAGAATAAATCAATAAAATCAAACATTTTTTTCAGTATTTGCACTGGGGAAAATACTTGGTGCAATGTCTTCTTCGGTATATTGAAAGTCTCATATCTAAATGCTACATTCCTAGGGTGTTTTTAGCACTTAATAGGAAGTTTTTGTAATCAGACAAAGCTCATCTGCTTAATTTTGGTTTTTTAGAGGAGGGTTTGGGATTTGTTTTGATTGGTAGGTTGTGTTTTTTTACAGCAAGAACTGACTGCAAGCCACCGACTTCCATTATTTATAATTTTTTTCTTTATTATTTATTGGGAGACTATATATATTTTTTGTTGTTGTTGACTCATTAAAAATTGAGGAAAAATAGAATCAGAGAAAGCAAAACATATTGTGATTTCATTTTGGGACTTCAAACATTTTTCATGTCATTTTAAGAACTTCCCCCCCCCCCCCCCCCCGAATAAAAAGCTTTGCAATTAAAATATATTAACAAACTATATTTTCAATACTTTTATGCAAACAGAGTTTGAATTAGTGTTGCAGTACTTTGACAACTAGAAAAACAGATTTCTTAGCAATTAAATCACAGCTACCAGCTATTCTAAAGATATTTTTTAATGATCACACTCTCCCTCTTAAATCCTAACAAAAAATTCTGTTAAAAATCTGCAATGCTAACTCCTGATTAATAAGGGCCTTTAAGTAGGTTTTTTCTTTTCCAAAAGCGTAAAACTTATGTTTAATCCTTTACCTGAACCAGGGCTTAAATCATGGCTCACACCTATTCTTTCCCTACCTGCACCAGCAGTAAAACGTCAACCATATTTCTACTTACAATTCTTTGTGACACCATCAACATATGAACAAGATTTCTGCAGCTATTTCTTTTTCCCCTCACCTGAAATAGTTTTCATCTAAAAGTCAGAATCAAATAACTATCCAAAATAATGTAGGTATTTGTTTATCTTACCTTAAGAAGAAATAAAACACATTTATACACTCTAGGAGACACGCACAAATGTGCTTAAGGGATGAAGCACTGTCTTCATTGCAAATGACAAAGAAACCAAATGGATTGCTAAAAGCAATATAGCTTCTTCCCACTCTGCCAGGAAAATGGCTGCACCTCCTGCACCTTAACTGTCAAGAAAAAACTTTATTATGTCTT
Organism: Delichon dasypus; assembly: GCA_037837765.1. Taxonomy (NCBI): domain Eukaryota; kingdom Metazoa; phylum Chordata; class Aves; order Passeriformes; family Hirundinidae; genus Delichon; species Delichon dasypus. The sequence goes on along the minus strand of JBBAXF010000004.1, from coordinate 67,822,347 downwards.
CTCTCACTTACTCTTCCCTCTCTTCCCTCTCCGCCTTCCCTTCTCTTTCTCAGTGTATCAGTTCATCACATAGCGAACATGACTTCTCCTCAATATATTTCTCTTTCAGATTTCATTGACCTATGACCTGTAATGTCCCAATTTGCTTCAAGTACCTTTATTTATGCCAGTCCTAGGACCTATACATTTTGATCTAAGAAACTGTATTCTCTCCTCAGTGCCTATGGAGCACACTTTACAGGTACCATCAGTTCAGAAAAAGCAGTCACCCAATATATGAGATTGTGACAAGGTATAATGTAATGGTAGTTATGTGAACCTCCAATAAACTAGTGGTACTTCACAGATTACTTGGAGAGAAAGTCTTTTAGCGTGCTTGAAGAAGTATGAAATGAATTTCATTTCCTTCTCATTTGCCTTGCTTTTGAAAGGTTTCATGCAAGATATGTGACCAACTATTATAGTACTAATCCATCCATGACAGAGCTCAATTTTCCCTGAGAATTTACTTCTGAATGGGCTGCAGAAAAACTTGAAAGCTGAAAATTAAAGTACACTGAACAGAGCAACCACTGAGCTGTGGGCAGCTGTCTGTCAAGAAAACTAGTTGGAACAAAAATGTAAAGTAAATTTTATTTTTATTTATGTTTTTAAAGCAATCTGAGAGGTAAAGTTTTACAGCCCTGTGTGTAAACAAGGGTAATGAGATGGAAGCGATGACAAGCTGATGTTGTTGTGAGTTATTCTCATTAAAGTAAACATTAAAATAGGACCATGGATTGTTGACAGTTTTAAAACAGAACACTGTTCTGTACTTAGTCACCCATTCTGAGCAGAAATCCTGTGGTAATTCAGGCACATGTGGTTTTTTTTTGTTTGTTTCCTTCATGTCACTATACCAGATAACTTCAGTAGGCTATAGCCACAGTCCTTCAGTAGGGTGCCGAGAGTGGCTAAAATAGATTTTAAAATGCGTAGCACAATTGAAGATAATACTGTATAAATAGAGTGCTCAAGTGAGTGCAGTAAGCCATTTAAGGACACAGCACAGACAAGGTTGTGATGGTGCAGTGATGTGGCACTCACTCACCCCATAATGGAGACAGCTCTGTCACCCTGCCCAGTGCACTGCTGCTCCATGCACAGGAATGGGGATGGGAAGGGACATTGGTGGGATGTCTGCCAGGAAAAGTGGTGCGTTCAGCCCATTTAGCACTGGGGATGATGCCCCACAATAGGATTGTCAATGTGGCAGCTGTTGTTATTGCCAAAATCTTCAAATACCCTGGGAGCAAGACAAATGAGAGGCTGGATGCTGACAACTTCTTCCACCTGCACAATTTATACTGGCATGGCCAGTATCTGAAACTCAGAATGAGATTTTCTTATTCCTTACACTGAGTGCTGGAATAAATATGTTTCTGCCTGAGCTAGTCACTATTGCCTGGGCAAGGGGAAAACCTGACCCTTTAAGAGCATATTTCATTTGACCCATCTTAGATATGGGCCTGAGATGAACATTGTCCCCAAATTTCCCACCTTTTCTTTACCCGATGTGAAGGAGTTTGAGTGAGTAGCTCAGTTGGAAATGTCTACATGTAGCCAGAGCATTCTGACATGCTTCCTTACATTAACAATATAACAATTCTCACTTTGCAACTCCCTGTACATAGGGGCTAATTTCTCCAGAAATGTTGACAAATTTAATCTTGGTCTGAAAACCTTTCTAGCTTGACTGTGAAAAGAACTATTTTTGTGGCACATACGATTATATTCTACTTCTGCCCTGCAGCAAAGCTGCAAACATTTGTGAATTTGCCTGAGGCAAAAAGTTATATGTTTTCTTAAACATCTGATATTCACTGCCCTGGAGAACGAAAGGTGAATTGGAAGGATATTTGCTGAAACCAGAAAAACATGAGATTGTCTCTCCCTGAACAGAATTCCAAGTAATAGGAGAGATCAGTAGAGATGCAGAAATTTATGCCATTTGAGAACGTGACCCAAAGCCCATTTTTCTAGAGTACTATCTCTTTTTTTCCCAACAAATGTTAAAGCTAATATAAGCTGGAAGAGAAAAAAAAAAAAAAAAAAAAAAAAAAAAAAAAAAAAAAAAAAAAAAAAAAAAAAAAAAAAAGTCTATTCCCCTGCCACTGTGTGACATTGAAGAAGTATTCCTGAAAATATTTTTCATTGTTTTGACAAGCACACGTTCTTGATCCCTACAGAAAATTTTCAAGGTGTTGGAGCCAGGGAAGCTCATGGCATTTATGAAATTCTATCTGTACAACTGGACAATAATCCTAGAACTTCATTAGAATCAATGAAATTTCTTTGAAGTTGGCATTTGATGGATACTGGGCGTATAAAACTTTCTCACAGTCAGGCTGGAATTATAACTGTCAGTCCCATGATTTATCCCAGAATATTTAGATGTATTCATGACAAGGCTTTTGTCCTACAGAAGTCACTTACATGGTGTCCAGTACATTTTTACACTTTTCTTTATTAAATTCTTGATATTTTTCTGTAACTAATTTCATCCCATTGCAATTCCATCCACATACATGCTGGGGTTTTTTTGTTTGTTTGTTTGTTTTGTTGTTGTTGTTGTTTGTTTTTTTCCCCCATTAAAACAGGAAAGGAAAGAGAAAATACAAAAGGTTTGTAATTAAAGAGGTGCAAATTGTTTGTCACAAAGATTTCCCCTCCTTTGCAAATTAAGTATTTTCACAAAGATACCATTTGTATTTAGAAAACTTAAGTTGTCATGAAAGGTCCCAGTGTCATATTGGAGAGAGCAGGTGTCAAAAATCTCACTTGCTTCCGAGAGTCAGAGGTCCTGGAAAAAGTTATTCTGTCTCCTCTTGCAGACATTACAGGTTACATCCCTGGCAGTAAAGAGTTGCTTTGTTATAAGGTAAAGTATGATATAAAGGAGGCATATCTTCCCTGAAAAAGACCATCCTTGTCTCAAAATCTTTGCTTTCCATGCAGGAAAGAGACATCCTGGTCATTTCCCTTTTAGGATGTTTTCCATTTAACGTCAGTGTTGCAAGATCTCAGCTATGAGCACCTATCAAATGCCAGGAGTTTTGCTGTAAGGGAGGAGAACTTGCCAAGTTTTCGGGAACAACCACATTGTCATGGCTGGGCACTGCCATGCTGGAACTGTGCTGGTTCATCCAGCTCAAAGTCCTGCCTCCATTAGTGCTTGTGCTTGGGCCTCCAAGAGTGGTGCAAGACCCCTTGCTCTGGGAAGGGATTTTTTTTGTAGGAAAAGCTCTTCTGACTTCCCAAAATCCCTAATGGCAGTTTCCACAATGACAAGTGTTCATTTCATTAATATTTCCCCTTTTTTTTCCTATTAATAATAGAAAATTCTGCATAGAAAATAGAAAATTAATTTTCTATTAATAATACAGATTGAGAAATTTCATTCAGCAATTTTTGCTCTTGATTTTAAGTACCTGCAGACAAAAAAAAGTAGCTCTCTTCAAAAATAACAAATGTAGGGAAGAATTTGTCTCATATTTGTTATTACATTAAAACAAATTAAATGTAATTCTATATATTATGATCTGGATTTTTTTTTTTTTTTTTCTGAAATACATTCATATGAGAAAAAAAAAAAGTAAAAGCTTAGAAATACACTTCAGGGGAGTAAAAAAAAATCTAAAAATCATCTAGCAACTTTAATGTGATTTTTATTTTTGGTTGACATTATACCAGTGCATACTTTTTTTGGTATGTTTGGAGATTGGTGTGGAAAATAATGACACATGGATCACTCAGATATGTAGATAGCTGAGATATTACAAAAAAAAAAAAAAAAAAAAAAAAAAAAAAAAAAAAAAAAAAAAATTAAGATGTTTTCACTTGCATATGTGAGTGTCTTTGAAAATTTAGTTATTTAATCTCTTGATGTATCATTTCTTTGTGTCCTGTAAAATAATAATGTTTTCTCGCTTGGATTTGCATGGTTACAGAATTATTTCCATGTTTAAGAAGCAGTTAGAACACAAGACTCTGGATTTAAGATTAGAGCTACTACTGTGATGAAAATGATTTATAAGTAAATCCAGGTGAGATTCTACTATAGCCATTTTTTTGTCTCTTTACTTTTGATTCAACTGGAGAAGCAGAATTATTTATCTTCCAGCAGAAATTTTGGATTTTTTTTTTTTCTGTAATATCTTTTCATAATTTTGCTCATTCATTAAAGCCATGACCAGGATATTTGAACTAATAAGAATAATTCCTTGAGGTCTTCCAATTCTATACATAAAATTTTTAACTTTCATACATAAAATATTTAACTTTCTTTCTTTTCTTTATTCTTGTTTATTCAGAAGCATTGTGTAAGTGGCGAAGCTTCCCAGCATGGAAAAAAATCCAGATATTTATAGAAACATAATTTCTATGTTTTTATTGTCATTCCTACCTGCTATTAACTTTGAATCTCATTTTTTTGTTGTGTCTAGAAATCTATTGGTAATGATCCATTAAAATGAGGTTAAAATGAAAAAGAAGAACATACAAATAAATATGACAAAAGCAGGAAGGCAGAAAGAAGGAGAAGACTACAAAATATCCATATAAAAATCAGAAACAAAGAGAAAGGACCACAAGAAATAGGCAGCTCATAGAAACTCATGCTGGGGCTTCTGCTACAGAAGCAAGAGCCTGGAAAACAAACAGAACCATAAAGTTTGTGCACAGTATGTGCCTTTAATCCATTGGCATTAATTAAGATTCTATGGCTTACAAACAATTATGACATAATTAAAGTGAGATTCTTTCTACAGTAAAACAATAAGAAATTACTTTTAGAAACTGTGAGAACTATTAAAATGGCACATCAGTACCAAAATGAGCAATATTTACTAGTATTAACACTATTAAAATGCCTTTTGAAGACAAACTTAAACAATTATTACTCAGAAAAAATCAACAGTTCAAGATATAGAACAGTGATAATTAAATCCCTTTCTCTATATATCTCTGTTTTTGGTGTTTGACAGAATGAAGTCTTTAAGAGAATCTATTTTAATGGTCCTGAATTAGCGAGATTTTCAAACAGAGAGAGTGCACTTAGCAGGAGGTTGATATCTACTGAAAGCTTCATTATTGATATTATTATATAGAATAGGGAGCTTTTTTATGGGCCTGTCCTACAGAGGCATATATCCATGATGTTTATGTGTTGTAATGTCATGCAAAGTTTCAGCAAATAGTATTGTGCATTTAGACTCAGGTCTCACTTATCTAGGAATTTTGGAGAACAGTATGAATTCTTCTCATATTTATGAAACTAAGATTATGGGGAGAAATATTTTGCCTGTTCCTGAAACATGATTTTAGAGTTAAGATTTTAGCTAAAGGTTAGAAGCAATTTATATCGATCAAGTTGTAAGTTAGATTAGTAAATGTTAGGTTAATGATTATTAGATGCCCAAGCTAGAGCTAACTGTTATACTATGAGCTTGTTTATAGGAAAAGCGGAGTAAGTGAACCGTCATAAGAACAGATTGAAACCAGTAAGAAAAATGGCCAGCACCTGGACTTGGTGTCAATCAATAATGAAGCAGGAGACCTTGGATCGTGCCAGAGAGTCACAGAGACCTGATGAAGACTTTCCTGACTTCATCCTTTGTGACCACTGACACAGTTCGAGACCACCGACCCAATTCAAGAGAAGAATTGCACACATGTGAAGGACAAATAGCCTCATTTTAATTGGGGGGGGGGGAGGGGATGGGAGGTGCTGGGGTTATGCATATGTACTGTATGTAAGATCTTGGAGAATAAATAGAGAGCAAAGAGCCTTTTTTGGGCCGGCCACGCGTTTTGGAGATGACTCCCGTGCCGCCTGCCAGTGAATAAACATACCACTTTCTAATTTTAAAGGGTTACAGGGTCTTGGTCCGTGACTACATCAGTTTTCAACTACTCATAACTTTAAATAAAATCTCTTTTTTTTTTTTTTTTTTTTTTTTTTTTTTTAATACATCACAGATGTCAGAAAAGAAAAGAAATTGCTGCAAACTGCGTGAAGAAAAAAATTGGGAAAGGAAAAACAAAACAAAACAAAAACAAAAACAACAAAAAAACCCCACCAAGAAAACAAACAACCAATTAAAAACAAACAAACAAAAAATCTTAGTCATTATCTTTTTCATTGTCCATTACACCATGATGTCCAATTTTGGAATTTAGTTGAATTAGAAGAGAGAATATATTTTTCTTTATCCATGTGAAAAAAATGTAGAAGTTTTTTAGAAGAGCTTGGAAAGGCAATAGAGTGATCTTTGTACATGATTGACAGCAACAAAACATCTCTATTGCACACATTATTACAAGGGATTTGACACCTGGTGTCATGGCATAGTCTCTTTACAATGAAATTCAGTCCTTGATGCTATTTATTCATTCCACAACAATTTAATTAAAGAGATATCCAATAACATTTAAGTGTGAGGATGCAAATTTGGGTTATATAGAAGAGAAAAAGGTCAAATTTTTCTATGACTTGTAATGTTTTTATTATATTTAGGCATAAATGAGAATGCAAAATGTAGATATGAATAATTATAATAGTAATTAAAATATAAAAATGTGCCTCTGAAGTTAAACATGATGGAATTCCTCTAGCAAAATATATAATAAGCATGATTTAAAGAAAAAGGAAAAAAAAAAAAAAAAAAAAAGATATGTTCATAGACAAGTCTTTGGTCACACTGATTTAAATTTCCCTGTTTTTTCTGAACAAGATGAAATTATTAATTTTGTATCAGTTGAAAGTCAGAAATTATTAATCTCAGCTGCCTTGGGAACTATTGTAAAGTTCTTATAATCTTGGTTTGGATGAGCTGGCATCTTCTGCTGAATTTTACATCCCATTCTGACCCTGTAGTCCCAATCACAGAAGATTTATACCAGATACAGATCCAGGCCATGGTGGATACAAAATTCTGAAATTTTCATAACAATTACATGGACTCAGGTGGGTTCTGATAATTTTTGAGCTTGATATATTGCAAAGCATTTTAATATTTTGATACTTCCTTTAACACAGGAACAGATATGACCACAATGAACAAAAAATATGATTCTCAGTCTTTAATAGGCTGCACTGTTTCAGGAAAGATATCCTTGTTATGAGAACCCCTTTCTACTAAGAAGAGTGCAACATGATCCCCTTAATGTTGTAAGAGTTTTGAACTCTAAATTTGAGGCAGTGTTGTCTGGGAGAAATAGCTGTCTGAAACCCTGGAATTTAATCAGAGTCCTACTTCATTGGAAAAAGCAAAACTTTCTGTGCATAAACTTCATATGAGAGGGCTGCACCATCACTGCAGCCCTTTCACTGCAACCCAGGAAAACCAAGAAAAGCTCCCTTTGAATTTCATAGTTAGATAACCTCAGTATTAATAAGAATCCTGTTATTTGATAGTAGTTAACTCAAGCAGTTGTCAACCTAGATGAACCCGTTTTGATCCTCTAGTCAATAATGCAGTACGGTGGCTTTTCTTTCTCAGGTCAACCCAGTCCTTCTTCAGAGACCATAGGTTCCTGAGAGCTATTCCAGCACCAGAATTATGTGTTGGTGTTTTCCAGATCCAGAAAATTCCATTTCAGATCTGTTCTAATAGAAAATGTCAATGTCCATAATAGGGAGTTTGGAAGGAGATGTTCTCTTTAAGGTCCCCTCCAGCCCAAACTGTTGTATGATTTTAAGATTCCATGTCTGTGAAACATACAGTGCCCCTTACTCTACGAAAAAACAAGGTAATACTAACATTTTCTTATTTACCACTAGGTCTCACTTCATTGTATCTCCTTCTAAGTGGAAGTGTTAAAGTGGAAAGAGCTAGTGTTCTTGTATTTTTATAATATTTGTAAAGTGAAGATAAATATTGTTCCTTATATGAAAAATTGGTCTAAAGATGACTATTTGGGCTCATAATCTCATCAGGGAACTAAGAAATGTATTCTTCTTAGATGATGATTTTTTAAATTTTTCCTCCCTACCTGAAAGAACAAAATCCAGGAATTTTCTGTAGATGGCTGGATAATTTCCCAGGTAGAATTGTTTCCTATTGTAAAAGAAAAAAAATCTTGCAAGATGCTCTTTAAAAAGTAGGATATTTTTGAAGACAAACGTTGTAGTGAGGACCATCATCTTAGCTGGTGATAGCGCATAGTGTCTTTAGCTAAAATATGTTAATCTACAGTCACTGGGCTATAGTAAGACAATGGATATTTTTAGTAGATTAAACCTAGACCCTTCTCTGAAATACAGGCTTGCATTAATGGGCTACCAATTATTAAGTATACCATAAACATGAGTTTAAGACTCACATATATGTAAACATATTTAAGTTAAAGTTTGCTCTCTTATTTTTCTTCATCACAAGACTATTCATTCTTTTATTCTACTTGATGCAAGCTCTCTTCAACATTTGTCTTAAGATGCATTATTCAGAAATTAAATCATGTGATAATAGAAGAAAATTGATCTTATAAATGGAATAATCTTATAATCTCCAAAAACCTACCCAAAATCATTCAGCCTTTCTTTTTCTTGTGCGCTGGTACCTTAAGCTAATGGCAATTTACATTAGTATAGGAACCAGGACTTTGACGCTAACACTGTTATGCAGAACAAGAGTCACATCTAGGTACATTTTTTTCCCCCTTTATTTCTCTGCTCATATTTTCTATTTGAAATCCACTTTCCAAGATAACGACCCCTCAAGTCATTAGAAGTGTCCCATTCAGTCCCACACACAGGTAACAGTGAAAATAAACCATGTTGAAATTCTTCCTACAATTCTCCCTTTATTTGGTACCTAGAAAATAATTTTCTGGGGAATTTCTGCCCTTGGCTTCTGCACTTCATTCAGTACCTGGTTCATCATTCTTGTAAAGGAGAATATTAGCACATACAGAATAGGAGTACATTGGCAATCATAATTTCTTTCAGGTACTAAAGGTAGTTCATTCTGTTGGTTCAAAAAGTCTCAGGTGTTAAGTAGGTAGTATAAGAGCTGGAAAAATAACCCATAAATAACAAAAAAAAAAAAAAAAAAAAAAAATTAAGCACAGCTACATGGAGGTTTAACAGTGATTTCCATAAATGGACACCCGGTGTATTGGGTTAGCTGGTGTAACTTTTTTCCTGTGATAAACCATAAAACATCAGATTCAATGATTTTCACAGCTAATGTTTTGCATATCTTGTAATATAATGTATTTTTTTTTTTTTTTTTAAATTACTGCAGATGGGGAAATGCAATGGCTCATGAAATTGGTGAGGGAATATAAGGCCTTTGGATTAAATCTTCTCTTACACAAGTATAAGCTTGTAGCTGTAAGACTGAAAACTCCAATCCTCTGGAATGAGGCAAACCTTAAACTTTGCAAGAAGGTCAGTGGGGAAAAAAAAGAAAATAGAAAAAAAAAAAAAAAAAAAAAAAAGGTCTTTTCTGTCTACCCTCTCTACATTGGTAAGCAGCAGAGCCTCAAAAAAATCCAGCAGAAAATGAAAACTTTTTGAGAGGTTTCTTTGGGTGGTCTGATAAAGATGAGTCTCAGCACTTAGAGGAGTTGCTTGAAGTTAGTCAAATTCCTTGCTCTTTGTCCACTTACTGTGTGTTAAGGTTTGGACAAATAGACAGATAGTCAATTTGGCATGGTTGGTATTTATATGTTTAGCTTTAGATTGAGCTGAGTTAGATTGATATGGAGTAAGACTCAATGATTGCTGTGAGTCTTTCCCAACTCAGGATGTCCCATGACTCTATGATCACCTTCTGCCACCCTGCAAAGGATCACAAATACTGCAAGTGAGGATCTGCCTCAAAAATGGGAAACAGATTTTCTTAATGCTGGTCTGTATCTGTATACCAGCATGTGTACTGGGTTTGCTGACATAAAAGGGAAAATTTTGGTAGGTTTCAAGGTAAAGAGGTGATGGTGGACATAGTGTATTTTCCCAGAACATGTAACACACTGAATTTCATCTGGTATCTTGGTGGGGGTTTTGTTTGTTTAGTTGGTTGGGGCTTTTTTTTTGTTTGTTTGTTTGTTTTTAATCATGAGATCTAATAGAGCTTCCAAGAATCCCTTTCATTACCAGATTTAAAGCTATGTATAAAGGCCAAATATTAATTGTGATCACTATTTTGCTTTATCAGATATATTTTTTTTAAGCATTTCTAGAAATTAGTGAAACTAACTGAATAACTTAATAATGCCTACTAAGTGGCCTTTATGAAATCCTTTTCATAGTCCTTTGGCTTGCAGGCATATATTCATGTTCAAAAAATGCATGCATCTGAAATTAAATATAATTGTAGTCCTCTAACACCACGGGCCTGACTGAGTCCCTTTGAAGCCAAAGGGACCCAGGGGAACTCCAAAGCCAGAGATTATGTTGCAGATCAACAGAAAATTCAGTCTGCAAGGCTTCCCATGCACTAGTTTGCAAGATTCCATTCCCCATTTCTGGAAACTTGTCCACCCACCATCAGGAAAGAAGGAAGCAAGTAAGAAAGTAAAAAAGAACTGTGAGAAAGGATTGAAAGAAACAAGGTGGAGGTAATGCTGGGAAATACTAATGTGCTGGTTCTTAGCCATTTGAAAACAGTCTGACCTCTTTGCAAAGATCCTCTTGAAAAGCCCACTTGGGGGGGAAAAAAAAAAAAAAAAAAAAAAAAAAAAAAAAAAAAAAAAAAAAAAAAAAAGCTAGGAGAGGAAAAATAACTGTCTTCCTCACTCCAGCTCTTAACTGGGCAATGTCTTTTTCAGTTTAGGGAATTTTTTTATATGAGGACTGTCACCCTGTTTTTTCTGAGTTTTTTTTAAACCCTTCTACTTGCTCATAAGATGGAGTCGGTTTCTTTAGTTTCTGCACAATATTAGGAGAAGTATTTTGCTTTTCTCATGCATGGGGACATAAACAAACCTTTTGTTTTCATTCCCTGTCCTTTGTTTACATATTTCTTAACCTGAAAACAATTGTAACTGACAGCTGGTCTGGCCATTCAACTGGGATGTGATAACCCCAAAAGCCAATTCACAACCAGACCACAAATGTATAAAAAATAAGAAATAAACAGACAGGAAGTTCTCAGCCTTGGTTCGGCCTTGGGCTCTCTTGCTGAGGAGCAACTCTGCCCTGCAAATCTTTTGTCTCCATGTGATTCCTTTGTATGCCACGATCACAATTGGTGACCCTCTGACGTGTGAGAGAAACAGTCTGGTGAGGTTTTCCTTCCCTTCTTTCCCTGTAGTGTGCCTGTTATGCAGGATGCTCTGGTGTTGGAGCTTTGGGGGGACCTCTTCAAAGGGAAACATGCTCAGGTCTCTCGGGAGAGACTTCAGCGTCTGTTCTCAGAGAATGTAGGTTCTTTCCCACGACAGATGATGTGCTCTGCCCTCCTGGGGGAATGTCTGATGGAGTCACTCAAAACAGAATATGAGGAAGTTTCATGCTTGTTAGTGCAGTGGATATTATTTGAGCGGGGTGTGTTGAGGTCGACCCCCACCCAGCTCGCAGAATTTGCGGGCTGCCTCCCCCGTTTGGAAGCTAGACAGGGGGCTGGAGGAGGGCAGAGTTGTTATATTGGACACAAAAGTATTGTCTGAGCCCGAACTTCAGCTCCCTTGTGAGATGGACTCTTCCCCTCCCACCCTGGTCACTACGGCGAAGGGTCTTTTCCTCTCGGGCTCCGGCACTGGTCTCTGAAGGGGGGGGTGTGCGTCCTGAGCCCATCGGCGCTGCTCAGGCAGCGGCGGGGCGGGGCCCCAGCAAGCCTGAGGCTGGTCCCACCTGTCCCTGTGCCGCGGCATTGCTAGAACAAGGAAGGGCTGCCCTCCCTCCATACCTTTCCAGCATTGGTGGAGGAGGGCAACTTGAAGGCCCAGCCCCCACTGTTGTTTGACTGGGATTCAGTCACTGTGTGGTGTCCGTGCTGTGGCATGTCCATCACCTACCTATCTGATGGGGTCGGGTGGAGCAGCACGCCCCACCCTGCCATTCGGGCGGGGCCCGGAGGGGGTGCATTGGCTGCTTCTGGACCTGCGCCGCCTGTTGAGGGCCAAGGGGCATGGGCACCGCCGGAGGTGGCATCCTAGTCTTTTTTTTTGCTGAACCCCGCCCCCGTGAGTGGGTGGACTGCTCCGCTCCGCTCGGGGGTGGTGGAGCCTGCTGTGGGCTTCTGCCCTCCCGATGGGATGCTTCTCAGGGAGGTCCTGGACACTCCACTCCCTGCGCTGGCCCCATAGGCTGCAGAGGGGGCCAGTGCTCGTGGGGCAGGGTGAGACTCCTGCGCTGCCAGCTCGGATGGGCTTCTGGTGGGAACCAGCACAACCCTGGCAGCGGCCGAGCTGCTGCCGTCCTCTCCACCTGAATGCAGCCCGAGCTTCCCAGCTGCACTGGGATGTGTGCCTGCTGTGGAGCCTTTTGACCAGTCTCAGGTGGCCGGTGCTGCGGCACTGCTGGCAGGCCCCAGCCCTGCTGCTGATGTGGCGGGCCCGGCAGCAGAGGCTGGCCCAGCTCTGCCTCCTCTTCCCGCTGCGAGTGTTACAGCGGCTGCGGGCACCGGGGTGTTTATGTTCAGCACGAACGGGGATATGGCTGGGATGCGGCCAGTCTTTGACAGGAGTAAAGGGCCGCACACTGTTGGCTCTTCTTCCACAGCCTGGTGGACACTTCCCCCCGTCAGGTGACGGTACGTCTAAAAGACCATGGGCGATTCTGGGGGGAGGTGAAAGCTAAGATTGAAGGACTGAGTGATGGTGCTGATGCTGTTGCTGGACCTGCAGTGTCTGGTGATCAGCCGGTCCCCAGCCGAGTGCCTGCCTCTGACCCTGTGGGGCCCACAGTGCAGGATAGGGCAGGTGCTGCTGCTTCATCTGAGGGGTCTTCAGGCCTTCCTTATTCTTCAGGGTGTTACTCATAACACCTATCAACCCTTGGCTTGGCAGGCCTTGGCAGAGCTGTGAGATGCAGTCCGGAAGTATGGTCTGGGGTTGGTCAAGGTGATGCAAATCTTCCATTATTTTAATGCCAGTCTTTTGACGCCCTTTGGAGACATTCGGAGCTTGGCTCGGACCCTTTTTCCACTGGTTGAATATGACTTCCTTGAGTATAAATGGACTGGCAGTCAGAACAGTGGAACGGAATATGACACTGGGTCCAGGCGATCCTAGATGTACGATTAATACTGGTATGCTGTTGGGAACAGGCAGTTATGCCAGGGCCAATGGGCAGGTTGGTTTTGAGCCCTTGGTCCAGGAGCAGTGCCAGCAGACAGGCATGGCAGCCCTGGTTCAGACCATACAGCTGGCTACTCCACAGGAGTCTTTTGTAACAGTTGTCCAGGGAATTGATGAGCCCTTTCTACACTTTGCAGGACAGCTGACTGCTGTGATTGAGAAGCAGGTGAATGATCCTGCTTCAAGGAAGCTAATGCTTCAATTCCTTGCTCAAAGAAATTGCAATGCTGTTTGCAAGGGGATTATTGGGACACTTCCTGGGGATCCACCCATGTTGCAGATGGTAGAGGGTAACCCCCTTCCAGACAAAAGATGGTTGCCATAACTACAGCTGTACAGCCAGCCATGGCTACAGCAGTCCAACCAGCTGTGTCTACAGCCATGCAGCCAGCTGTGGCTGCTGCTGTGTAGCCTGCCTGTATTGTTCCCCAGGGTGTGCAATGGCAGCAAAGGGGTGCTTGGGCCAGGAAGAAGCAGGGGAGAAAGGCACAGAAGCCTATGGCTGTCTTGTTTCTTTGTGCATGATGTGGAAGGCTGAATCGCTCTGTGGACGTGTGTAAGGCAAGGGTGCATGTGAATGGTCATTCGTTGGTCAGTTCAGGAAATGCGACACGGAGCATGAAGGCGAGACATGTGCCGACACAAATGTCACTGCCTCAGCCCCAACCAATGGAGATCTGCTCAGCAGGCTTGCAGCCAGTACCCGTGATTCAGCAGGTGTTGATGTCTGCACAGCCGAGTCTGTCGTGATTGATTTGGACAAAATACGCAAGGTTCCCCTGGATGCCTTTGGTCCCTTAGGTGATGGCATGAGTGCCTTCCTGATGGGGAGGTCCAGTGCCACCATTCAGGGTATCATGGTGCACCTGGGACTGATTGATGTGGATTTTTCAGGGCAGCTTCACGCAATGAACCCTCTGACTATCCCAAAAGGCACACAAATTGCTCAACTTGTTCCTTTTAAGTCATCTGTTTCCAAGATGGAGGACTGGTCGCGAGGTGATGGCGGCTTTGACTTTACTGGCTGCCTCAAGTGCACTTGACTGTTGTCCTGACTGAAGACCATCCTGAGACACTGTATACCTTGTCCATGGCTGGTGCCACACCCTTGGGGATTCACCTTCACTTCTTCCTCAATACTGGGGCAAACGTGAGCAATCTCTCCCTGGTTGCTTGGCCCCTACAGTGGCCTTTGAGCCTGGCACAGACGTCAGTCACAGGCTTAGGAGGAACAAAGCAATGCTACGTGAGCCAGAATCCCGTGATCATCACGAACCAGGAGGGACAGACAGCCATAATTTGACTTCATGTTATGGAGATTGCTTGGAACCTCTGGGGGAAGGATATTTTAGACGCTTGGGAGGTGCAAATGGGAACAGATTTTTGATGGAGGCCACTGTGATGAAGGGCTCAGAGTGTCCCACGCCTTCTTTATGGTGGCTGGTGGACAGACCCATCTGGGAGAACCAGTGTCCCCTCCCTCATGACAAGCTAGTCGCCCTCCGTGAACTTGTACAGGAGCAGTTGGACCAGGGGCATCTGGAACCATCTACCACTCCCTGGAAAACTCCCATCTTTTTGTATCAAAAAGAAATCTGGGAAATGGAGGTTGCTAGAAGACCTCCAAAAGATCAATGCTGTGACAGAAGGGATGGGAACATTGCAGGCGGGCATGCCATAGCCTACCATGCTTCCCACGGACTGGCCTGTCCTCATTGTGGATCTGAAGGATTGTTTTTTAACGATCCCTCTGTATCCCGATGACAGACCAAAATTTGCCTTCACGGTACCAACAATAAATAATGCCAAGCCCACACAGCGGTATCAATGGAAAGTTTTGCCTCAAGGCATCCAAAATTCCCCGGTGTTATGCCAATGATGTGTGGCCCGTGCCTTGTCTGGAGTTCATAAGCAGTTTCCTGTTGTTCATGTCTATCATTATAGGGACGACATTTTGGTGGCTGTGCCCACCCAGGGTGAGCTGCTGAGGATACAGCCTCAGTTGCTGGATACACTGGATTCACGTGGACTGCAGGTGGCTCCAGAAAAGGTACAAAAACAACCTCCCTGGAAATATTTGAGGGTCAAAATTCTGGAACGGACAATCCGTCACCAGGAGGTAGGTGCAATTTGTGTAATTGATGAAGACACTGAATGATGCTCAGAAGCTGGTAGGTGTCATCACTTGGTTAACTTCCTTACTTGGGACTGACCACCACACAACTGTCTCCCTTGTTTGAATTGTTGAAAGGGGACTCTGATTTAAAGTCACCACATGAATTTACCCCGAGGCACAAAAAGTTCTGGAGGAGGTTAAGCAAGCTGTTTCAGCTCACCAGGTGTACCGCATTGAACCTTCCATTGATATTAAAGTGTTCATCACCACTCCTGATTTACATCCTACAGGTATCATCAGCCAATGGAATGATGATTGGACTGAACCTCTGCACGTCTTGGATTGGGTCTCCCTGCCTCATCAGCCGCACAAGACTGCGACTGCGCTGTTTGAAATGATTGTGCGCTTGATAATCAAGTGCCGGCAATGCTGTTTGCAATTGATGGGTGCAGATCCCACAAAGATCATACTCCCGGTTCAGAGGGAGGAATTTGATTGGAGCTATGCGAACAATGTTTCTCTGCAAAGTGCTCTCGAGGGCTTATCAGGGCAAATCACTTATCATCTGCCTAGCCACAAGCTATTGCAAGTGGCGAAAAATACTCAATTTTCTCTACAACCCAAGAACAGCCAAGAGCTAATGCAAGGACCCACCGTCTTCACTGACGGTTCGGGCAAGACAGAAAAAGCCATTATTACCTGGCAGGATGGATCTGAGTGGCAGGTTTTGGAAAGTCATGAGGATGGGTCAGTCCAGTTGGTAGAACAAAAGGCTGCCATCATGGCATTTGAGAAATTTTCCCAGGAACCTTTCAATTTGATCACGGATGCCACCTATGTTGCCAACATCGCACAGCGATTGGTTTTTTCAGTTTTGAAGGATGTCAGTCACCCTGCCTTGTTTAATTTACCGAAGGCCCTGTGGTGTGCAATTCAGGCCAGAGTTCATCCATATTATGTTCTGCATGTACGGAGTCACACTAACTTGGCAGGGTTTGTAGCAGAAAGTAATGCAAGGGCTGACAAGTTGGCTAACGTAACGTGGGTAGCTCCTCAGCCTGACATGCTCGCGCAGGCCAAGGCATCGCATAGGTTTTTCCACCAAAATGCGCATATGCTGCAGAATCGGTTCCAACTGATGGCCACTGAGGCTCGTGAGATTGTTGAGTTGTGAGACAACTGTCACACCCTTGGTGCGCCATTGTCGGCAGGGGTCAACCCCAGGGGCCTTAAAGCCTTGGAGCTTTGGCAGACCGATGTCACCCAGGTCGCCGAGTTTGGCCAGATCAAGTATGTGCATGTCACGGTGGACATGTTCTCCTCTGCGATGTGGGCTTCTGCTCACACTGGAGAGAAAGCCCGTGATGTCACTGCCCACTGGAGGCAGGCCTTTGCTGTTGTAGCATACCTTCTGCTGTGAAAACTGACAATGGTTCTGCTTAAGCCTCACAAAAGGTATGGCAGTTCCTATAGTCGTGGGGTGTGTCACATAACTTTGGCATCCCTCATTCTCCAACAGGACAGGTGATTGTAGAACGTGCTCACGGTACACGCAAGCATATTCTTCAAAAATTAAAACGGGGGATGCAGGGTGAAACCCTGCACAGTCGGTTGGCAAAGGCTTTGTACACCGTCAATCACCTTACTGTGCCGCAGAACTCAAATAATCCTGTCATTTTGAACCATCATCTCTCATTGCAGGCTTCAGACTATGTGCATCAGCCTCGAGCGAAGGTACGGGTCCGAAATTTAGTCACCAAGCAATGGGAAGGACCCTATGACCTAATCGCTATGAGGCGAGGGTATGCGTGTGTGTCCACAGACACTGGGACACGCTGGCTGCCTTCAAAGTGTATCCGCCCTGACCTGCAAGCGCAGAGGCAGAATTCAGTTGACAGGCAAGGTGGAAGCCGTGATCAACTTGAAGGTCACCAAGTGGATGAATCCTCAAGTGATGACTCATATGCTGATGGTGCTAGTGATCACTCTGACAATTTCTCCACAAACAATGATTGAATTTGTACATATTCCTTTCGTTAATTTGTTCATTTTTCTTTTTATGTTTTCTTTTTTGTAATGTTAAAAGGGTGAGATGTCACCCTGTTTTTTCTGAGTTGTTTTAAAGCCTTCTACTTGTTCATAAGATGGAGTCCGTTTCTTTAGTTTCTGCAAAATATTAGGAGCAGTATTTTGCTTTTTTCATGCATGGGAACATAAACAAACCTTCTGTTTTCATTCCCTGTCCTTTGTTAACATATTTCTAGCTTGAAAATAAGGTAATTGACAGCTAGTCTGGCCAATAAGGTGAAGGGTAATAACCCCAGAAGCCAATCCACAACCAGACCCACAAATGTATAAAAACTGAATAAATAAGCAGGCTCACCAGCTCTGGCTTGGAGAGCAACTCTGCACTGCAGACGTCTTGTGTCCGTAGTATCTCTTTGCACGCCACTACCACAGAGGACAAGTCTGGAAAATTGCTCCAGTTACCCTAGACCATACTACTGAACAAACTTTTTTTTTTCCCCACCACATTTCTGTACCATGTAGTTCAACATTATGCAGATATCTGTAATGCACTGTCTAGAATCTTCCAGTTGATGAAGAAAATAAAAATGTGAAGTATAGAAGTACATTTGTCATTCCAAAAGAAACTTTCTGAATGAGGAGAAAAATTTGTTGTTGGAGAAAAGCAACAGGTCACTTCCTCCAGCTCTACAGATCAACGTGACCCTTGCTACTGCAGGAGCAGGTATTCATTTTCTGCTTCAAAAATAAACTAGAGGAAATAACTAACATATCTTAAAATCAAAACAAATCAGTGTAGATGTTGATAGTTGTCACCAATTTGATACATACAAAAATATTATGCAACAGCTCATGTGATAACTGTAATTCCTATTATTAATTCCCTTCATTAATTCCTTTCATACATGCAACAAAAACAGGAGGGTTTTTTTTTTTCCCATGAGGAATGTGTGCACACTAATGCACACACAAACAAGCTAACAAGATGTCTTGGGTTATGTAACCAAAAAAAAAAGTGTATTCTATTTCATCTGTTGAAAGCTGCTTTTTGGGAGATGTTTTTCCCTTATCTTTTGTTACTCCAGCAGGGAGAGGGGCAGATGCCTTCTGGTAATGGCCCAGCCATTAAATCCAGGTGGGGCAGTGTTTCTTATCTCTTTCACCACCCCTCCATCCTCCAGGGAGACATCTTCTGATAATGGGCCATTAGGGCCCACCAATGACATGACACATTCCATCATCCCATTGTGAGATGCTCCACACAGTGGGGTGGAGCCAGTTTTTCCTAGCTAGATAAAAACTGGGATTGAAGGACACAAGGCATCTGATTTTTCCACTGGACGCCCAGAGGAAGACCAGACCCATCTTGTCACCACTGGACTTTCTACAGGACCATCTCTATTACAATGAACCACATCTGTTACTCCAGGAGGACTTATTTGGACTGCTTTCAACACCCTGACCAACATGGTGCCAGGTCATATCCCTGACTGTCTCAGTTTTTCCAGGATTCTTTTGTTTGCTTTCTTGCTTTTTTGTTTGTTTGTTTGTTTGTTTTTGGTACTACTACATTTGTATTTTCATTTTTAATATTCCAAGTAAAGAACTGTTACTCCTATTCCCATATCTTTGCCTGAAAGCCCCTAATTGCAAAATTATAATAATTTGCAAGGAAGGTGGTTTATATTCTCCATTCCAAGGGAAGATCTAGCTTTCCTGGCAGAAAACTGTCTGTCAAAACCAAGACACAAGACCTTAACCTGACCACAGATATTTTATTCTAACTGGTTATGATGAAGCTGAGGGATCAGTCTCAGGTTTTCACTTAAAGTAATGAGGTAGGAAAATAGCAATTAAAAATAAATAAATAAAAGGAGAAGTAGAAGGAAGAAGTTTGATTTATCCTAGTTTTAACTGAATAAAGAAAGAAGCTTTATTAACCCTGGTTTTAGCTGTACAAGTCCATGGGAACCATGCTGTAGTCCTACACAGTGTTAGGGATTACTTCTTGAACACTTCCAACCGTCTTCAGGTGATTGGAAGATGCCTGACTATCTTACACTAGTTTTCCTGTTCCCATTTCCCCAAATGCTCAAGTCACATCCTACCAGCTGATGAAATCTACAAAGTGACCAGTTATTTTTATTGAATTGTCAGAGATTTTAGTATAGTTTCTGCAAGCTCTGCAAATATCTCAGCACCAAAGCAGTACAAACTCTGAAGTCTGTTTTGAGTCTGAATGCATGTATTTAGCAATACAGTCCAGCCCACGCTTAAGCTTCAAAAGCCCAGTCGAGTCTGAAATTTGTTGACTTAAGGTTAATATATGCTTAAGGTAGCTGTATGACTTCAGGGTCATTCCTAAACTGTTCTGTCCATGTACAGCTGAAGAAAGACTGAAAAGGTGACTCTGTGGTCATGCAAAATCAAGTACATTTCCAGGCTGTACAGTGAACTGTAAGAAAACTTTAAGCTGCCTGACAGAGCACAGCCTAACATCACCCACCTCACTCCACAGACACCCTCAGCCACACCTTGAGGCAGGCAAAGATCATAAACTTCTCTAATGCAGTTTCATTCTACTTATGTTGACCAATAAATTAATTCAGCCAAGCTGCTGGATATCTCTGAAATCTAAAATCCTGCTTGGTATCTCAAAAGTGCCTTCAAGTGCAACCTACTTTAATATCAAAAAGCAAGGTTTTTCCACATATTTGCCAAACATATATATGACATATATATACATACTGACATAAGGACTAATTAAAATTTTTAGACACAGATTTAAAAATGTGAAGAATGAACAAAGGGGACAGAAACAGATTCAACTTTGTCATTTGTCTAAGAAGTGGTAAATGCATATTTTCATCACTTTCCCCAGTACTGACTGGCTTGCTAGAAGTGTTTGAATTTGATATTATTCCATACAGATGACAGCCCATTTTTGTTACCTCTTCACTTTTTTCCCTCAGTAGCACTGCTTTGAGCAAAATGAGCCTAGCTTCTGAACTTAACTTTATATTTTCATTTTGCCAAAGATCTAGCTGTTCTAGTATTGAGACCATAGGATACTTCTCATCTTCAAAATGTTTGCTTTCTTAACTTCAGGAAATGAATGCACACCTGCCCCTTCACCCTTCCTCCTCTGTCTCTCTTCCTCGCACAGATAGAAACCCAAAATCCTACATTAAAGTAATATCATTAAGGTTGCAAAGTCAAGCCTGCAGAAATTAGAGAATGTTAAAATTAAGTTTTCCTCTGAACCTTAATTAGCTGAAGGTGGCAGGCACCCTGTGGAAAAAATAGCATGTGATCATGTAATTAAAGACTGTACCATAATGCCCCCACACAAGGGTGCCAAATTAATGTTACATGGGCAAACTTAATTCGAGCATTCCCTAACTTGTTTTGAGTGCTTGACTTTGCAACCTTAGTAACGTCCCTTTAATGCAGTTTATTGTGTAATTTTAGGCAGAACTATCTTAAAGAAGCTTTTGGTCTGAGATATTACTGTCACCGAACCTTATTTAGACTCTTATTATATCATCATGATTTCATGGCATTTTAATTTATATTGCATTATTGGGCTGTTAACTTACTTCCACTACTCAATTAGGTTGACAATATTGTTTCACTTCTAATATGCTTTCTTTGCTATTCAACATATTATAATTATTAGAAAGCTATTTATATTTACCTACTGCCAGTTAAACAAGGTTCTCTTGAGTGTCACCATGTTAGCTACAGATCTCGATAGGAAAGAAATTGTCTTAATACAGTCATATAAGCATGTTTATAAAGTTTTCAAGCTCGTGTTCAGAATATAATAAAATAAGTGCAGAGTAAGACTACATTTAACATAGAGTCCTGCAATGATTGGATCTTTGGTAATTTAATGGCATACAGTTGAGAATATTGCATGCATGTTTTTATTGGTATTCCTTATAATATCTCATAAGGCCATGACAATTTAATAGATCCTCATATTGAATACTTAGGACACTATACTAAATATTCTTATAATTATACATGTCATTAACACCTCCTTATTGTTTGAAGCAGCACTTCTAAATTGGGAAAGCTGCACACATCAAAACTCAGTGATACATAAATTCAGAAAGCTGCACTTGCAGTAATGGATATGGGTTGTTGTTGTTGTTTTTTTGTTTTGTTTTGTTTTTAATGCTGTGAGCTGGAGGTATTTAAAATAACCTACACTAGCATAGGT
The DNA here is from genome assembly GCA_037837765.1 of Delichon dasypus. Taxonomy (NCBI): domain Eukaryota; kingdom Metazoa; phylum Chordata; class Aves; order Passeriformes; family Hirundinidae; genus Delichon; species Delichon dasypus. The sequence continues at coordinate 67,800,688 of JBBAXF010000004.1, read as the reverse complement.
TAAATGCTTCTATCTACTGATTACATGAGATACTGATACTTTTTAAAGTACTTCTATCTACTGATTACATAGGATACCAATACAATATATGAGGTAGTAATTACTGCTGGGATCCAATCAGATCAGTCTTCTTCTGAAGATTGATTTCTAATAGACCTCATTCATTAAAAGAAGATAGTTGGGACAACCCCTTCCCATTTCATCTTTATTTAATGATTTAGACAGTGAACAGGTTTGTGGCTAACCTTTTTTTTTTTTTTTTTTTTTTTTTTTTTTTTTTTTTTTTTTTTTTTTTTAAGACAAAAAATGGATTTTTAATCTTGAACAGCTCTCTCATGACTTCAGCAGATTTGGGCAGCCTGGAACAAAGCTGAGCTCTTAACAAGAGAAAAGTGAAGATCTTTCTAGAGCAACCATCCTGGCCCTCCATATTTGAAAATATTTAAATACCTGTAAATATAATTTTCTGATAAGTGAAATTTAAATGTAGTTAGATTCATGTAAGAACAACACTTCAACATTTTAGAGAATTTAATCTAAAGTCCCATACCATGCTATTTCAGCATCCAACTCTCTCCTTTTTAAAATTAATTTTAGTAGGGTGTCAGGAACAAAAAATTATTTAATCCCTCCCTGGAGTTTTAAACACACAATGCGTATATAGGTAATAATATCAGGTGTCTTCCTCAGTAATCAATTACACCTAAGTGTGGAGGTGTGTGAGAGGGAGCTTAACATATCTAATTTTGCAGAGGAAGTTAATAGCTTTCTTCCTCTAATTAATTTTGCTGCATGTCTGAGCTCGCTGTAATTGGTATATCCAAAAGCAAGGATTAGCAGAGTGGACCAGGCCACTGGCCTGTTTGCTTCAGCTCCTTGCTGAGGTCATTAACAGGAATTCAGAAAGAATTGGTACATGAAACCCTGTAAGAGACAGTTGTTATGTATAAAGCTCATATCTTCCTTAAGCTTTTTGTGTTTGCTTGCATAATATTTTGCAAACGAGAGAGAACTTGGATTTCCAGTAGTCAAAACACAACCAGCTCTTCACCAGAATCCAAATAAGTACTTTTTTGCAGATTATACAGCTTGAAGTACACTTGTGCTGCACATGGCTACAGAGCTGATCTCTCAAACCTGGGTAATTTAAACAAAATTATTTAAGTTTGAGATAGTGTTTTCTTAGTTCTCCTTGGGAAATCCTATGGATATGCATTCTGTTGTCAGTCAGTTATTTTCTGAGATACACCAGCTTTCCAGTAGCTAGTGCTAGATGGAAGCTAGGAGAAGGGATAAAAGGCAGGGGGCAGATTGTCTATTTAAATGGCAGGAAGCAATCTATAGGTTCTCTGTGCCAATATCACAGAAGGATCAGAAAGTGTATGGCTAAGGAATGTTTTATCACCTCCTTCCCACTGATAGCCATTATTTTCTGGGGTCCACCACCATTTACATTGAGAACACGCCTTGTGATTCTTCTCATCCCATTTCTGACTTTACTGTCTGACACTTGTGTTTGAACTAAGTTTGACAAGAACTGTCAATCTTATATTTTCAGAGGTCTTCAGCAGCTTAAAGTGCATGTGAACACACAGGAAAGGCATGAATTGAAGGAAGATCCAAAGCTCTGGACTTAGAGTGTTGGGTTTTTTGTTCAGGCTTACTGCAGTCCTCCTCACAGCCCCTTTCCATGGTGTCAATAAAGGAAGTTTTTCATTCCTTCCCAATAACTACCTCTGACATGAACTTGGAAATCTTGTCTATAAGAATCAGCCTGTTATATTCTGGGGCCGTCTCAAGGAGAAAAATGCAAATACAGTGCCTTTGAATAGTAAGAACTAAAAGGCTGGGGGTTTTAGTGTTGTTTTTCTTTACTATTTTCTAAACAGGGAAAGAATGAGGGCCAAAATCAGTGGATAAGAAAGATAAGACAGGACACATTGATCTTCAATAAGAAAAAAAATCCTGATGTTTCTTAACAGTAGGAGGGAGTCTCAGCTTAAAGTTATGTGCTTCCTTACATGACAGGGCTCTCATCAGCACTCTGTAAACTGCTGGACCAAATTCTCCACTGCGATTTCACTGAGGTTGTAAGAAAGGAGAATTTAGCTCCCTGTTGATAGATAGCTGGCTGTGTACATGGGAGGGGGCTGAGGGGAAAGCTGTTAATTAAATTTGAAGGCAAGATTCTGCTCTTTGCAGCTGAATTAAAAATAAAATACCAATTGAAGTTTAATTACTGTCTTTGCTTACTTGTGCATTCAAACTTGAAAGTTGACTTCACACTCTGTTTTTAAGCTCCTGTGGCTCAGAGATGATTATGGAGTTTGAGTGCTATGTGACACACAGTCTTATCAAATACCCCATGCTACCACAGAGGCATTTATGCTGCTGATAAGGTAGTGAGCAAGAGAAGTCTCTGGGCCAAATTGAGAGGGATGTTACCCTGCGGCATGCAAATAGGAAGGAGGCCTTCTTTAGGCAACCCCAGGCTTCTCTTGGCTTCAGTTGAGGTAATGATTACTCATTAACCAGTAGCAGTTATTCACTATTGGTTAACTATGAGATAACTACTGCTGTCCTGCAGTGGGAGAAAAGATTTAATTAAGACTAAATAACAGGAATAAAACCTGAAAGGGCTTCTGAAACAGTGCCTTCTGCCCTTTCTGTCTGTGAAACAAGGATATTTTTCATGCTAAGGACTGAAAGACTGTAGAGAGGATCACTGCTGTTTCTATTAGGAAGAGGAGGTTGTGAAAGAGTATAATTAAATGCCTTTATATTAACATTTACCAGTTGTATTTTTGGTGATACACTTTTGTATTCCCTTTCTGTCTTCCCAAAACCAAGACTTGTGTTACTTTTAATATCACCAAGCATTACTCCAGAAGTATCCTACATATATATAGACTGTATATGGAATAAAGCATGTTTTTTGATGAGTGTGATGAATTACAAGTACCCACCAAAGACACTCTGTCGGTCCCCTCCTTAACTGGGCAGGGGAGAGGAAATAAAACAAAATATCATAGGCTGAGATAAGGTGAGGGAGAAATCACTCACCAGATATTGTCTCATGCAAAACAAACTCAGCTGAGGGAAATTAATTTAATTTATTACCAATCAAAATAGAGTAGGGTAATGAGATGGAAACCCAACTCTTAAAGTACCTCCACCTCTCCCTTCTTCCTGTTTTTCACTCTAAGTTTTCTAAACCTACTCCTGCACAGTGGAAATAGGGGATGGGGGACAGTGATGAATAGTGTCTGGTGAACTGTGGTCAGTTCATCAGACACTGAATCTGAAGCATTTTCCTCCTCAGGGCTTGGACTACACACATCCTACCCCAGTTCCAGTGTGGAATATTTCTCATGGAGACAGTCTTGCATCAACTGCTCCAGTGTGGGTCCTTTCCACAGGGTCAGTCCTTCAGAAGCCGGCAGTGTCCACATGGATTTCTTCCATGGGGTCATTTCTCCATGAGCTACTACAGTGTGGATCCTTCCACAAGATCAGTCCTTCAGGAACAAGATGCTCCAATGTGGGTCTTTGCCATGAGGTCACAAGCCCTGCCAACAGGCCCGCTCCAGTCTGACCTCCTCTCTCCAGGGACCACAGGTCCTGCCAGGATCCTACTCCAACACAGGCTTCCCATGGGGTCACAGCCTCCTTTGGGCATTCCCCTGCTCCAGCCTGGGCTCCTCCAGGAACTGAGTTGGATCTCTGTTCCCCCCATGCCCTCCCTGTGCTGCAGGGACACAGCTGCCTCACCATGGGCTGTTCCAGGGGCTGCAGGGGAATCTGAGCTCCAGAGCCTGGAGCAGGTCCTGCTCCTCCTTCTGCACAGCCCTGGGTGTCTGCAGGGCAGTTCATCACACACATTGTCACTACTCTACTCCAGCTGCTGTTGAATTTCTCCTTCCCTTCTTACCCCAGAGGCATCAGCACCATCTCTGAGGGGCTCAGCCTTGGCCAGTAGCAGGGTCCATCCTGGACCCAGCTGGCACTGGCTCTTGCAGACAGGGAGAATTTCCAGCTTCTCAGAGAAGCCACCCCTTTAGACCCTTCCTTGCCATGCCGGACGGATGAAGAAAATTTTATGGAGTTTTAAGCACTCATATAAAGAGGAAACAAAACCAAATCAAAATTATTTTTACAAGTTATTTTTATGAATACCCTACTTGAGGGTCTTTCAATGTTTGAGTAAGAGTGTCAGAGTATATACCGCACACTTTCTTACACTCTTGACAGCCTCTGGCTCTCTGCCCCTCCTTTTTAGCAATTCATTGGAAGCTTAAGTGGAGTTGGTGGCCCATAGCTATAGTAAATCAAACTAATTACATTTGCACTAAAGCTGAAAATCTCTGCAGTGGATATTTTTCCCTTTTTTAATTTTTTCTTTTTTAATTTAAAATACAGACTATTAATGTGTCTTTACTAAGTCTAAATTATACCTTTAATGTAAAGCTAAACTGAAGTAACTCCTGTTGTTCAACTGCAGCAACTGCAAAGTCCAAACCCTATTTGCAATGCTGATTTGTCAGGATATCTGTTCATCCAAGACCATAAAAATGGGGACTGGTGTGAAGGAAGACAAGCAAATGATCCTTAAAAACCTGATTCAGGAAATCTATAACCTTCTAGAAAGCCTAAAAGAAGCAAGACAAGGTCCACTGGGGAGTCTAAACTCATAAATCATGCCCATGAGGACTATTCAGTTCATCCTAAAGTTCACATACATTCAGCAAGCAGAAGAGCTTTCCTGCTTTCATTAACTCTGCCAGGACTGATGTAGTCACGCATAGACAGATGTTTTGTACCACTTCAGATGTGATGGGGTGTTCTGCCTGTCCTCGGCTGGCAGTCCAAGAAATCACAGTCCTGGTGTTGTAGATGTGTCACAGGAGCTACAAATCACGTCAGCTGATTTGGCAGCATGTGCTATCTGGGATGTTCCTTACAAGGCCAGACACCCACCTGTGCACCTAGCTCACCCAAGACTGCTTCAGAGTTATGGAAAATACTAATATGTAAAATCCTAGGTCTGGAATGTTTTAACTTGTGAGTTCATTCACCCTTAACTACAGAGTGCTTCCTTGCCCATATTTTGGTCAGTGGACAGTTTGCTGAAAAAACCCCAAAACACGTTTTTGGTATTTCTCCATGAGAGCAGATGACCGCCGATGGCAAAAAAAAAAGAGCCTGCTCTTTGTCCGGGAGGGAAAATATTGCTTTATTTTCCAGTCCTGCCCTGCTTGGCTGGAGCTCTTCCCGATGGCTCACTGGTGCCAGAGAGAGCCCGCCCCTCCCCTGTCAGGGCTTTTTCCCCAGGGGGCAGGGCCCAGAGGCAGGGACAAGACACTACCCGATCAGGGATGAAGTGGCAGTGGAAGAGAGTTGGGTTATAGCTGATTAGGGACAAACCATGTGATACAGATTTCAAATCCAATGAAACACAATATAAACTCAATTAATGCATTAAAACACATGTTCACAGAACCTGAGTCAGTGTCTAGCATTTGAGATATTGGTGGATATTTATTATTTACTGCCTCTACAGAGTCTACTTATTCTTGAAGTTTATATTCTCAGGTTTAAGAGATTTTAGGGTAAAAAAAAAATCCTGTATATGTGGTGTTCATTGCCAGGATGAGAGATGTATTGTTGCAGTCATCTTGTGGGTTTGATTAAATAGTGGTAATATAAACTGGAGAAAGGAAAAGATGAAACACAGTTTTCCAATACTTTCATTATTATTCAAGGGGCTTGTTTAATTGTCAGAATTAATGCATAATTACTGGATAAACTGAGGATAAACACAGTCCTTTCAGTGTATCATATTAATCAAATCCAAACGTTTCTGTCTTTCTGTTAAATAGTTAACGTTTGAAGCAGAGAAGATAATGCAAATGAAAACTATTATGCAGAGTTAGTTTAACAATATGCAATTTAAAACTGTAGCAATTATTTTTGGTCAGTTTCTTGCAATCTGCAAGGTAATTTCTTTCAATTTATTTGGAATTAATCAAGTGCAGTGTTGAAAAGGCAGAGTGAATTGATGTTAAATAGTTTTTGGAAGATGTAATTGTCTGATGATTTGTAAATAGCCAAGCTTATCAAAAAAGTAATTTAAATGTTATGCTGACAATTTTGTTCAGTTTGGTGTACTCTGTAAACTTGTGAATCCAATTTCTAACCCTCATTAGCATCAGAATTCTCTTTGCAATGCTAAATGATTGCAGGTACTTCTTATGTGAGTCCAAAACATCTGTTGTTAAACTTTTAATGGTCCTCAGCCTGCAAACAAAGCACACAGCTGAGCTGTAGGTAATAGTAGTTATGTTTCTTAGTTGCCATAATCTAGTTATTCTGTTGACAGAGAGAATTAGTAATTTATAGTCATGCACCATAAGGCGCAGCAATGAGTTCAACTCAGAAATCAATGTGGTTTTTAAATGATTCGTTTCATTCAGGTATTAATTGCTTGTCTGGTGTTTTGTTTGTTTGTTTGTGTTTTATATTTTATTCAATTTATTATTATTTTCTCTGAACCATAAAATTTGAAATTTTTTTCCTTGCCCTTCCTTCCAATGGTTAAAGAAAAAAAAAAAAAGAAAAAAAAAAAAAAATCACAGCTGACACAGAGCTCCTCACCAAAAAGAACTTGACACTCTGTGTTTTCTAGGACTGGCACTAACTTTTTATATGATCTCATGGAATTATTGTTAATGTTGATTCCAAAGAATTATGTTTCTGTATTCACACATTCCTTCATGCATTACAATATTTTATTATATCAAGTAGCAGTGCATTAAAAAGAATACCAAAATATAAACATTCCATATTAGGAGACATCATAAAACTCAGTATGTTACTGTAATGTTCATTCAACTTTCTTGCATATATGCATTATGAAAATGCATTTTTTGATAGAATCATATTCCATTTCTGCTATTGGACCCTTCCAGGGTCACCAAAGAGTTAAAAGTCTTTTTTAAACTTATTTCATGGTTAGAAATAAGTCAAGGGGGAAGGAAGACTGATGGAAATTGCAATACATGATGTAAAATGAGGTAAAATTAAGAAGCAAACATCTAGGATCATTATGGATGGAAAAGGATGCTAGATGACCCTTTGATCTGCATCCCCAAGAAAAAACTTGAGAAAGGTGGATAAAAAGAAAACCTATGTAATTTTCAGTCTCTCCTAAAAGGTAGCTGGCCCCTTTCTGAAACATAAAAATGAAATTTAAAAAATCAAAAATCTTCTGAAAAATGTTTTTAAAAAGTCAAAATATAAAGCATTCCAGAGGAAAAAATCATACCCTATAAATAAAAGGGTTATGGGATTTTGGTTTTTTTTGGTCAAAAATCTCTAAAAATAGTAATATTTTGACAGTAAAGTTTATGTTTGTGGAATTTCATATTCGAAAAGTGCTTTGACAAAAGAATAAAAGCATAATTTTGTCTTTGCAGGAAACAAAGTGAAGCATAATGAAAACCTAGTGAAAGGAGAATCATATTGACCATTTCTCCCAGCAGCTGAAAGAATGTGCTGTGACCCATGAGCACTGGTTTGGAGTCTTCTGTAGCCCATATGCATCAATCTGAGCTTGGGCCTCCTTTTAGTTAATGGAGAGAAACAGACTTTTTGAGGAAAAATTAGCTTATTTTGGTTCATGGAACAACATAAAGAGATTAATTATTTTAATTATTAATTATTTTTTATTATTAATTATTTTAAAACATTCCTTTATTACTTGGAAGGTATCTAATTCCTCTTAGTACAAAGGGTTCCCTTAGGTGGAGATGTCTGTATGCTAAAGCTCTGGAGTTAAAGGATATGTCTGTAAAAAGAAAGTATATAAAAGAATAGTGTTTTGCATAATTTCATTGCAAGTTGCACATACTCTCTCAGGGAAAAAAGTTAGTTAGGAAGGTGCACTTTCATCCAATATAGAAAACCCTGAAAAAAATCTAGGAGTCATGCAAACTCCTACAGTAAATCTGGGATTACAGCAGTTGAGAAGACTTAAAATTTTTCATAAGAATTCTAGATCCTCTCTTACAAGTATCTCCACATCAGGAGTGCAGACCTCCTTGGGAAATATAAAAACATATACAAAAGGTTTAAAAACACAACGGGTTGTGTTGTGCAGCAGGCTAGAGAGTCTGAGCAATACCTAGCATTTAGAAAATAAACCCAAAATGTTTCTTGTCCTTTTTCTTTGACACACTTTTTTCCCCTTATATGTTTTAACAAGTTGGTCTGGAACTGTTTGTTGCAGTGCACATGCAGCAGAGGTTGGATTATCTCTATTGAAGAGTTGTATTCTATAAAAGAAACAGGCTTACAATAAGAAAAAGAAGGGGGAAAAAAGTTTCAGCTCTCACTATGTAAATTCTAGATAAATTATTCAATATTTTGGTTTCAGAACACTGGTTCTGAGTCTGGAACACCACCTTTTAAGGTCACAGCTTGAGGACAGAACTAGGAAGACAGAACAGCTTGGTTTGTTTTGCTTTTCAGTAATGTATTCTAATTAGAATTGTCTAACACTTCCTTCTTTCTTATTCTTCTTATTTTGCTATTCCTTATATATAGAAGGACAGATTAACTATAGATATGTATACATATACACACATGAACCATATATATATGTATACATCTATATCTATCTATATCTATAGCTATACACATACATACACATATATCTATCTACTGCAGGCATCACTGCTCTTCCATTATATTCCACTGTATTGAAGAAAATTAATCTTTTCAAACAGGTGAATTTTCCAACAGAAATAGTCCAGACTCAGTTCATTGAATAGAAAATGTAATGGTGATCTAAACCTATTACCTTCAATGGAGTCTGTGACATTTTCTTCAAGCATATTGATCTGCTGGAGAGGGAGGTGGGGGATTGAGGGAGAAAGGGAACTTTATTTTTTTACTTACTGTGTTGCATCAGTCATTGTAATGCTAGTCACCATATATAAAAACCCCATAGACTCAACAGGACTGGTCTTTTTACAGGGGCTGCAATAAATGCTTCTCAGAGGCTGAATTAAAAATCTGGTTTAAAATCAACTCTATGTGTACTTCAAAACCAGCATAAATAAGCCTAATTGTCCTCTGCTCCCCTCCAAAATTTTCCCCTGGACAATAGTCAAACTGATTTCAGTCAAATGCACCCAGTGCTTGTCCAACAGTCCATTCTTCTTTCGTAATTATTAATATCTTTCCGTTAGTTAATCACATTTTTCTCCATGAATATCTCTTTGTACTAGGCTGTTAATAGAGACTGAAAAAAATTCAAATTTTATTTAACCTAATTTGGATTGGCAACACATCCTTTAGAAAGTGGGGGAGGGGGGCAAGAGTGCCACTGCCACCAACACCACCTTGTTTCTTGTATATTTTCTAGGTCTATTTTTTTTTGCATTTTATTTTATTTTGTTGTAGAATCGTGTCTCTAGAGATTAGAAAAGCAGTGGACAATTCTGCCTCATTACGGAAGTGACACTTTGCTGTTAGGGTTATGTTAGTGTTTCTATTATAATGTAATTCCTTGGCTTTACAGAATAAAATAGTCTCATATTTGTATTTTTTTTTGCACAAGAAATGCAGATTCACATTTTGCTCTACTGTTGACAACAGATATTCCATCTTTTCATTGCATTTGTTTCCTTTTTTTTTTTTTTTTTTAATATGCTGCTTTTTTTTTTTTTTTTTTTTTTTTTTTTTTTTTTTTTTTTTTTTTTTATCTAAAGAACACTGGTAAGACCTTCAAACTATTACTTTGCTGGTAACATCACCAGTAAAGATAGAAGACACATTAAAGTTCTTTGGCAGGATCACAATGCTAGTAAAGTTCTTTAGTATTAAAATAATATTGAGTCCATTTATTTTGACATTATCTTAATTTGATCCATTTTGCACCTTGTCCATGGTATATATATTTTTAAATTTGTGCTAGCACAAGAAGATATTGCATTTTGTTGTAATCTGAATTTTATAATCTTGCCTATTACTTACAAGCAATATGCTGCTACAGTTGTTTCTAGGTGTTTTTATAAACTAATTTAACATGTGTTTGTACTATGTAAGAGTATCGACTTACAAATGGGCAATAGAACTTAGCATTGTTGAGAATTACTATGTAGATAGATGAAGTTACATTAGTAAAAATGATAATAAAAAAACACTCAGTATTTTATTGTAACTTTGTAAATAAGCTTTGTTATCAAGATTATTTTATTTTCAGTAGGGATTCTAAATTGAACAGCTAGGTTATTTACAATAAAGTATCAGCCAATATGTTTTATTTGGAAATAATAAATACTTTGAATGGTAGTTAAATTGAGTTTTAAAGTTCTAAATCATTCTTTACCCATAATGTGATTCTAGGACCTTGCTAACACAGCACGTGTTAACAAGGGAACAAATGTAAAATGGGAGTTAAAAAATTGTTCTGAATCATTAGAAAGATTTAATTAAGATACAAAGCCTGTAAAGTTGTCTGAGCTGCACCGAGAGTGGAATTTAGGCCATGAAAACTATCAGCCTAGAGCACTGAGTATACGTGCTACAAACACCTCCATTCAAATCTGTTTACTTACCTTGGCATATTTAATAGGAAAAAAACGTTTTCTAATGCTGGTTATTTCCTTCAAGTCCCTGCCATAGTGTTTCTCTTCAGATATTTTCTGAAGTGGTCTGGCTAGACCTGTTAAGAATTTTATCACCAGCAGAAGCAAAACTTTGGCTCCTAGGTGTCCACTGAGGTTGAGGTCTTGTTTACCAACGTTTCACATTGAAAAGGAATAAGTCCCTGCCCCAGAGAGCAGAAAGGAGATAGGAATTGGTCCTTATCTTTTTGGAGGTAGGGTTTAATACACAGAGAAAAGTAATTTGTTAAGGGTCATAGGTCTGTATGGCAAAGAAGAACAATAATCCTTAGATTCATACATACGCAAACTCCAAAAGATGACTCAGAACCTTCGGAAGGATCAGCTCCACCTACCACATTCCCATGATCCTACATCTTGGCTAGAGAGGATCCCAAGTTTTCAGGACTGAACAATGTGAGATACCAGGACCAGAGTACTTGTGGTAGGCAGCCAGATTAGTTGAAACTTCTAGTGCAGAAACAAAACTAATATGTTCTGCTCAGCTCTGTCTCTAACAGTCACTATAAAAACCTGCAACAAAATTTTATCCAGCAGAAAATATCTATTCTGTGGTATTTCCTCAGATAAAAGTCTGTTCTGTGTTAGTTATCATTATTGACCAAATAGCGCAAGAATAATTCAAGAACATTTGAGGTGGGCATAAAAAAAGAACATATTATATTTTCTTGAATTTTGCCTTTGACAATTGTTTGCTACAGAACAATAACAAAATGGTAGTTCAGCCCTTGCTTTAATGGTGATGTTCAAGTTTATGAAATAGAAGGGAAGGTTGTTCTTTTTGTTTGGTTTGTTTATTCCTTACAGCTGAAGAGAGATAACAGAGGAACAGGAAAGGAAGGATGTGACAGAAGTGACAGAAGATACACACAAGAAAAAAGGTACTGAGTAGGGGTATTTTTTTTCCCCCGTCAATCTTTTGATTTATCAGATGGGTAAAAGTATCTTTTTTTATTTTACAGAAAGATACTATTATTCAAGCCATCCATGTAATAAAATTAAAAATAGCTGTGGAAAAATAGGGAACATTTCTAATGTTACTGCTAGTGCAACATGCATGATCTTCTTTAAGGCATTCTTAAATATAAAGTAAATTAAATGCCTTGAGAAAATAGAAAATGTGATGGACATCTCCAGCAGAGAACTGAACATAGCATAAGGACCACCTAGAACTTTTTAGAAAGCATAACAAAAAATTATATTCTGTAAGTGGGGAAAGCAAGAGCAATAGCTAAAAATTTGTAGAAATATCTAGTCATTTCACTTAATGGTGTTTACTACCCCCCACTTTGGTCAGACATATTTTCTCTCTCTCTCTCTCATGTCAGACTATGATAGAAGCGCATCTCCAAAGGAGAACAGGGAAGTACATGATTAAAAAGAACAACAAAACAAATGATTGCTAGTGATTATATCAGTTTTAATACATAATTACTCTTCTTTGTTTCTGTATCTGGAGATGTGACTGTGAAGTACGAGTCCCCTGCAGCCTCATCTAACACCAGGGTTCACCCTGCTATTGACAGGCTGTCCCCCTGACATTTATTCCAGCCATGAGACTAGAAACTCCTGATACCTCCAGTGTTTCTAGGATGGGTAAGAATGTCAGTGAAGATGTTGTGACAGACTTTAGCAAGAGCTATCAATATAAATACTGATATGAAGGCCAAGGTAACCAGACTGGCGCTCACAGTCTTGTCTGAAACTTGTATTGCTGCAAATCCACTAATTAAAATAAAGGCAGCATGTGCTTGCTACATCTTGTTCTAAGGTAGGCACATTTTTTGCCTTTCATCTCTTGACTTCTTCCTGTTCAGAGACTAATGGTGATTACTGTCAACTGGTCTAGCAAACCAAGTGACTTTTTAGAGAAGTATATGGTGTGATCTTTTACTGTAACGGCCCAGATTGACATTCAGCTATAAAACACACTGAGAGAGCTCAGTCCACAGTTCTAGAGCATGAAGGGGGCATTTGTCAGTTGGCTGTATTATTTACATTGCAATGCTTTGTAGGACTCCTAGTCATGGATTAGAACCCAGATATGTTATGTGTCTGACTGTTTTGTAGACAATATTTTAATAGGTTTACATCCAAACTCACAAATAAAGTATTGGTCATTGTCAATAAAACACAAAAATATGACTCATATATGCCTAATTCTAAGAAAAATATCCCCCAAATAGTGTCACCTTACGGAACATATTCACAACTATGTAAAGTTTAAAACCCTGTACTAAATATTTTTTGCATTAAAATGTCCATTTTTAATAGAGAAACTATTATTTGTAATTGATTGTATATGGATGAAGTTTTTACTCTGACAAAATTGTGACACATTAAAGCAAGCCGTTCTGACCTTTCTATTTTATTCAAATATTGCCAAAACATTATCTTTTTCTAAAGTAAAACTATTTTAATAAAGATAAATAAATAAATATATATTTCTAATGTTGATATTTTGTTTTTTTTAGAACATTAATGGTAATCCCACATGATACAGATTTTATTTTTTAACATTAAGTGAGTAAATATAATTGCTATGTGGATATTCATATAAAGATAATGTCAGCAGGGAAAACTAAATACACTAGAAAGTGGAACTAAAATTATTTATCATGCTGAAGCAAAAGTATATGACTCCATGGAAATGAAATGTTTCTAAATTACAAAACAACAGTAACAACAACCACATCCCTCATCTTGCACAAAACCACCTGTTGTTATTGTGGTTGTTCTATATATTTTTTCCCACAATTTTCACTTTAGGGGAAAATGTCCCCATTTATCTCAGTAAAATCCCAAAAGAATCTTGGGATATAGTGTAGTTGTCCCCTTGATTAAGCAACTGTTCATCAGATTACATGAAAAGGAGATAGACAATCACATTGTGATTAATCTGTTGTGAGAGGGTTCATTGTGGCAAAGTCCTCACCCGCCAGCAGCTTTTGCTGCACTGCCAGGATGGTGCTATATCCAATATTTTTTTGCAGAACAGTCACATTCAGATGTCCATGCTATGAAATCTGTGAAAATCTCTGAATATTGTAGGACAGAAGAGGCAAGATAGTTCTGATGCCTTAAGTTTTAGCTTTCATGTGTTTTAGATTCTGTGCTGCCTGGGTTTGTTGTTCTGAGCCTCATATTAAGTGTAAGTAAGCTCTCTTCACAGAGTAGGTAGACAAAACAAATCATTTTCCAGATGGAGGCCAAGGACAATGGTTACAGGTTTTCAGGTCCAAAAGCATAAACAATGGTGGACTGAACAGATAAAAGAAGAAGGTTGGGATTTCATAATCTGAAGCTATAATCAGAGAATTAACCCCATTATGCAAATGGACCAAACCTTATAAAAGGGTGAGACTTTGTGACCCGTCATCCATTTTGGTGACCATTTTGGGTCCACCTTAGCCAGGCTCTTGTGCTCCCCAAGGTGTACCCTTAAAGACCTTTCAATAAATATCTGCTTTATTCTCTAGCTCTGTCCAAGGTCAACCTTCCCAAGGCATCTGTTCTGCCTGTTGCTGTCAAGACTTATGCCCAATTCTCCATAATATTAGATCTTAATTTAGTGAGAACCCCTTCTAGTAAACTTTGACTCCTTTTGCCCTGCTTCTACATTTAGGAAAGCCTGCCTAGTCTCCCGTTGGATTATTAAACTGGATCTACACTGGACCTTGTCCTGTTTTTTATGTATTTTTCTTAATTTGGTGGAATTACAAAGGACCAGAAAGACCAAAGATAGTCTCAGAGTCACAGGCACTGTTCATGTAAGTGAAAGAGACTTGAACTTTTCAGACACTGCCAATTATGATTCATTGAATTAGCATCCATTTTCAAAATAGCTGTGGTGCTGGACTTTGATTTGTGTGGATTATAAATAAGAACAACTCAGAAATAAGGCCAGAAACCTTCATCCATATGATAGCAGGCAAATTTCAAATGAAAAACTGTGGTAGAAAGCCACATTGATACAGATTTGTGCAGTTTTATTGTGAAAAAAAAAGAGAAGTGTGTTTGAAAGCTTATGGGGATTAGCAGGAAGGAACCCACATTGACTGCATGCAGCATGTTCCAAGTAATAAACAGCAGCGTTATTAGTGAACATAAAGCTTGTGATAAACCATGGCATGATGTTTCATTCACTCTAATAGGCAGGAACAATTGGGACAAATCAAGTACTGAAAACTGTCTCTAATCACCTTTCTGAGCTGCTCTTGGAACAAGTGAATCAGGTCCTGGCATGCTGCAGAACTCAGCAGTAGCTCTGGAAACCATGTTTTGTCCTTCACTGAAAGAGTATGTTCCATTTGCTAATAGAAAACAGCAGAAGCTAAAAATGATTGCTTGAATTGTCAGTTCTTCTTTTATTTTATTTTATGTGATAATGAAGAGACAAGGAGACAATTCCACACATTCATCAATGAGCTTACAGAACTCTCTGGAAGATATTTCCCATTGAAGCCACAAACATTTCTAACTATGGACACTTAAACTGAACTAAAGTTATTTGTTCTAGCTTTCAACACTCCACTCCCTGTGCCCCCACATAAAAATTTGTACATGGAATATGTGATTCTATTACATTTTCATCCCATCTGTCCTTTTCTTTTTTTTTTTTTTTTCCTCCAGTGCTTCTTTTCATAATTATTTGAGAACCAGCTAGAGATTTGCCCAGCATTAAGAGTGCTAAGGGAAAAGCTGGAGTTGTTCTAATGCATTTGTGTCTGGACTATCCTCAGACAGCAGGGGGGCTTTGTCGTATCAGCCATATTTTAAAATTTTGACAACATTAATCTTGACATTGAATCATAATTGTTCCTCACCTGGGGTTTTGATGTACCCAGAATTGCCACTTGCTGCTGTGAGCAAGTGTTTCACATTAGGAGAGATATAAGCCGAGGTAACTATTTAAATGGGAGGATAGGGGAAATGGGTCTTGGCAATTTGCTAAAGCTTTTTATGTAGTCTTAATAATGCAAAATGCCACCCTAGATTTCAGTAAACTGAACATTCTGAGATGCTGCTGCTACAAATGCAGTGGCCTGGCAGCAACTGCTGACTTTCATATCAAATAGATAGCAACACTTTGTAACTTTTAAATGAAAGGAAATCTTTTTCTGCTACACTGACAACTCTGATCAAGTGATAAAATCTGTACTCTGAGCAACAATTTCACATGCATGTGGAATATGTTTTGTCACTCTTCATTCATGTGCTGTCCTAACTTTCATCCAAGAGTTGTGCCAGTTTTGCTCTAACAAAGACTCCAAATATTCCTGTTGAATCAGCACACCCATAGAGGCATGTGAACTGAGGCAGGGAGATACTAACAAAGTCAGCGTGTGGGCACAGGGGAAGGTTAAAATACTGGACTGTGAGCTGTCTGTGGATTCCTGCTCATCACAAAGTTTCTCTGGGGCTTTCAGTGATAAGTGATGATACTTTGGCATGCTTAACCCACCTTTAAGTGTAAGCATCATACCTGGAGAGCACTCATATCTGAAAACTTGTTTTCCATGTGTTTCTACTCAATTGACAAGGATGGAGAACTCAAAAGAGTGATTCAGACTACAGGTGGCCTTACTCTCCCTCTATCAGGAGCTTAAGTGACTAAGCATGTCAGCTAAATGCCTCAGTTTAGAGCAATGCATCAAAGTCTTAGGGCCCAGTGGGATACAAGGACTTGAGTATCTAATCTAGGACTTACACAAAATGTACAGTAAGCACTTAAACTGTCATCCTTAGCTGACCCCTAATATCCAAGGAGCTTAAAATCCTTTGCCACCTTAGTTTAAAGTTCCCCAGGCACCTATAACTGTATTAAGGCTTGGCAGGGATGAGCAGCCTAACTCACACCTAATATTGATTACAATGCAGCAACTAGGCTTTCTTCTGCTCAAGTCTCCTGGGGGATCTAATTCTAGAAGTCAGCCTTAAAAAGACCTAATAAGCATTTATAGTAATAGGAATATCTGTGTGCTGCAGCGGTTTCCACCTCTCTTTTCAAGCAGATTAATGGTTGTCATCTTCTCTTTAAATTAACATCTTAGTAGTTTGAGCACTCTGCAAAGACATGGGAGACATGTTTGTGCTGGCTTGAAGGCAAAACCAGCGAGAGACCACAAGTCAGAAAAAATAATTTAATAGGAGAAAAAAAAAAAAAAAAAAAGATAAAATAAAATAAAATAAAACACATGCAATGGTACAAAAGATCACTAACAAAGTCAGAATACAACCTGAAACCGTGGTGGTAGCAGTCCAGATGAACTGGTCTTGTTGAAGCAGTGTTCCTGCAGAAAGGTCTGGTAGCTCTTGTCCTCTGGGAATCCAGTGGGTAAGGCTGCCTGTGCTGCCCCAAATCCCAGATTATATCCAGGTGGGAATGCTTGGCTCCTCCCCCTCGGCAGAGCATCTCACAATAGGCTGATAGCATTTTATCAGTCTTGCAATGGGTCCTTGATTGCCCATTAAACAGAGATAGCTCCTGGAGGGAGTTACCTATGAGTCATGCAGGAAGGCATTGATGGGCCATTAACAGAAGATAGTCTGGAGGGAGGGGGCAAGGGAAACACTGCCCAACCTAGCTTCAACAGTTCATGTAGATGGTGATAGAATACATACTTTGGGCACATCTTACATTGTAACCTAGGACAATGTTACACAGTGCAATGAGGCTCAAATATTTCTCCATCAAACATGTGCCAAACAACATGTATTGATGTATACCATCCCAGTTGGAGGCAAAAGGTAGAGAGCAATGATTTTCACTCTGCTATAGGACTTAATAATCAGAATTTTGGAGATGGAGTATGAACATACAGTTATAGGGCAAAGAGGTAAAAGGAACACTGAAACATGATAGGTTACTCAGTGGAGGCAGAGATAAACCACATTTCACATCCTGTAAAGGCAGAGTTTATATTCCAACAGTGCCTATAATTTAACATATATGCTCTTTGTCCACATTCTATCCTATACTGCTGTACTTCCTTGTGTGCTGGTAACCAAAGGATCACAGAATTTAATCCCAAACCCAATAAGAGAAATGTCTAAATGCCATGTGTTCTGTTCAGAAGCTTGAATTCCACAGTAAGGCTTTTCATTTGTCACATAAAATTGCTGGAAAACATTTTGCACTCCATGATGCCAGCACTATGTCCAAAACCTGAATCTCCAGCTGTAATAAATGTCATGTTTGTAGTCAATACAGAAGAAAAGTTGTCTGAAAATATATACTTCATTTAGATACCAACAAATAAGTATTAGAAACCCTAAAAGAGTGAAACCTAGTTTTAGCCACCCTTCAAGATCACATTTATAACCCTTAAAGACAACTAAATCTTCAGAGATATTTTCCTGACTTTATTGGTCTTTGTGTCTGCAAGACAACTCTAGATATTTAAAAGGAAAGCTCATTTTTTTAACCTGAGTAAATGAATAGTCTGGGTCCACTTTCTGTTAGCTGCATACTCACACCAGAGCTGGCAGTGTCAGCTGAAGTGGGAATAAGTATAAAATGACAAGTTATTTCCATTATTAGAAACATCTGTCTGTATTACTCTTAAGTAACATGTCTGAGATGTGGAAAAAGGTCCTCTTGGTATTGTCATACATCCCATGTTAACACAGACATGCAGTAAAGCCAATGATATGCACATTAGGACATCATGCATGTGTGTGTACAGACACACATACACATGCCTATAAAGTCAAAACTCTATTAATTCATCCCTTGCATTGCCTTGTTGTGCCAGTAAAACACAGATCTAAATATCACACCACCAATGAAAGCCAGTAAGTCAGAGCACAAACAGTGAGGAAAGCTGTGGATAACTGCACCCTTAAATGTTGAGCATTAAAACCCAGTCATAATCTACATTAATTCCTTGAGATATTAATACTTGTCCTACGCCTCACAGAGAAGGATAAACTTAGTAAGAGCTTGTGAGGTAACATGTCTAGTGCGTATCATAATAAATATACATCATAAACTAAAAGTCCCTGAAAACATAGCTATAATTGCTCACAATTTCTCTCAATACTTTATTGAACATTTTTACTCAGTTTATTTTGACAGTCCTGCATGTGTTTTATTTTGCCAACTATTTTAAGAAAACATATTTCCTACTGTCCATATAGCAGTATTTGAGTAAAATGAGCACAATATACATGGATTAGACATGACTTCCAGAGAGGAGATAAATTGCAAACCATAAAAGGCTGAGAACAATGGGACTCATGGACTTTTCCATGCCTGTGTTGGTCAAGGCAGTTTATAAAAGTGAGGTGAGATGTTTCGCTGAGGAGTAATTTAATTCCTTTCAGATTAACACTGGTACTCGTTAGATTTTTGGCTGGAAAATTTTGTTTATATATATATATATATATATATATATATTTTTTTTTTTTTTTTAAACATCATGCTTAAAGGAAGTAGGAATCTCTCAGTATATATTTGTGCAGTATTTTGCATTTTAAAGAAGCATTGCAATGTTTTTAAAGATCTAAAGAAGAAAACTTGCAGGAGCACTATGACTCATGGACAAGATCCCCATCTGATCTTTCTGGTCATTATCTCAGATCTGCACCATTACTCTGTGTCATGCCAACCATCACATTATCTTCCCTGAATTTGCCACAAATTCCCTCAAGAAGTGGGAAAGATGGGTAGCATCCAAACTTTTATACTGCAATGTATTCACTACTGTATTATCTTAGCAGACCTTTCAGATGATCCTTCATTTCTATCTCTATTAAAACTTCAAAAGAATGGAGTAAAATTACTTCACAAATTGGATGAGATGTAGAATTACTGTGGTGGCAGCTGAGCCACTGGAGGTTGTTATATTTGTCTCAGTCAATATAAAATGCCAGTCTCTCACATACATACACTCAACTTAAAATCATGCAAGAATGAAAGAACTAAAATAAGTGGCTGCTTGCATATCTTATGACCCCTTACTCATGAAAAAATCTCCAAAGTTATTCAGCAGAAACACAAATATCAGACATTTGTTATATATAGTTAACAGCAATATATAAAAATATGCTGAAGCAAACAAAGGAAATTTATCATCCATTTTAGGGCTCCACACCTAGAAAATGTTCTTTCTTGCCATTTCTCTTCTTGTGTGCAAAATTCAAAGTGTGTATAACAATAAGAGAATAATATAATTCTTATTTGTAAAGCTTCTGTAACAATCCTTAATTTTTAGAAAAATATTTTTGCCTTGTAATTTACAATAAAAACAATTTTTGTTATTAGAGAAAAAGTAAGGTCCTATATAAACATTTGAACTGGACTTAATGGTATGTGTTTCATACTCATTTGTTAAAGCTTCGTCCTATTTTACACTATTTAACATTAGAGCAGTATCAGACCTTTTCATAAGCAAAGTGACAGCTACTTAAATCATGGCCTAAACTTTCTTTTCTGGGGATAGATTTAACACTTAAGTGCTAAATTTAGCACTTAATTACTAGTGTTATTAGTTTTAAGTAAATGAGAAAGGACTTTTCTCATAAGGACTGTTTCTTTAGAAATGAAATCAAAACACTAGATCCCATTGACTTTAAATTAAACATTAATTGGATAAAACTTATTGAGCACCTGTGAAGAAATGTTGAAAAACTGTTCTTACTTAGGTAGGAGTTCTAACCATTACTCTAGGGAATCAAATTCCTAATCTCAGTGGTGAAAGAAAATTAATTTAATAGAAAAGAAACTTGTCAGAGGGATAAACTTCGAGTGAATGGCAACTTGGAGTGTTACATTTTGTCCTATCTTTGAATAGACAGAGTGACAAAGTTGATATTTCCTTAAGAAATAATTTTCTTCTGCATCTCATGGAAATGCTGAGAAGTTGTTTTGGTCATCTCTGATTTTCCTTATTAACTCAAATTAAACTGTTTTATCCAGAACTTTAAAGTCACTGTTTTTCCCTTCCATTAAAATAATATAGCAAGAATACAGTGTATATGACAATAATTATTTTTCTTTAATGATTAAAAACAAACAAACACAAAAACCCCCCAAGATTAATGAGTGCAATGGGTTTAAAATGAGGAAAACAAGATTTTCTTCTCTTGAATTTTGAGGAGAAATTGAGAGGTTTTCAAAAATTTACCTTTCATTCTGATGGCTATGTTTTGAGTGCTTTGCACGGGACAAAATGGAAACTACAATCCACTCTAAAAAGTTAACTGTGGAATGCACCTCAGAAGTACAGTTACCTGGATCTGAATGAATAACTACAAGAACTTCCATGGAAGTCTTGCATATATCACCTCTAATCTGAAATGTACCTGTGGCCAAGTGTCTCTTTAGTTTGCATTAATTGCTTTAGTCAGATTTTAAGAGACTATAAGAGAAGCTTAGGCCCACAGTTCACACAAGTACCAAAATTCAAAAATTCTCCAGATGTTTTTGTGTTTAGCGTTAGGCTTCAATTGACCAAGACTCACCAAATAGCTGAGGCTGAATGAGACCTCTGGAGACCACTTGGTCTGCACCCTCTCAAAGTTGTTAAAACCATGTTTCAAATTAGGTTCAAAGCTAAAGTAAGTGCAAAACCAGGAGCTGAGTATTCTTCCAATGACTAATGGGGGAGACTGGAGACTTGTTTTTTATTAGACACCAAACTTCTAGAAAATTCAAATGAGAGTAGATTGATCCAGACACTTGTGTTACATATTACTAATTTATGATGTATGATAGGAAAATAAATCACATGTTATTGATTCTGGATTATGAGTGTGTTGTGTTTAATTACTTCTACAGCATCCTTTATCTCTTTTCCAACCCCAGAGAACAAGAATTGTTATTGCATATTGTTGTCTCATCTTCAGGAACCCAATGATCCTTAGATTTCAAGTATACAAATTCTCCTGACAACAGTAAAACAGGTACTTAAAAGTTAAAAAAGAAACACACACAACAAACAGGTTTATCTCTGATACATCTCCATAATGATTGTTCTAATGATAAGTTAGTCTTGGTTCAAAAGAAAAATCTAGCTTTTGGATCAGCCTCTCAGGGTTTTTTTCTGTATGAATGAAGATAGCCTCTTCTGACAAACTTGTTTTTGTGACCGCCATCACTTAACTTACTACGTTTCACAGTACCAAAGGGTGAAATGATAAAATATCCATCACATTTCCTACTAAGTTGCAACAAAATCCATCATAAGTGTAGTTCTACAACATAGCTAGCCTTTGTTGCCCTGCAAAATTTGTTTCACATTATAGTTTGAAAAGTAAACATGGGAAAATATAGAGGGATTATAAATGAGGCCCCTAAAGAAAAAAAAAAGTAGAAATATTTACTATAGATGATTATGGAAAAAAGATTTTCATATCCTAAATTTTAATGAAACTTGATTTAACAAAGCTCTCCAAAGAGCTGGCCCTTAGGAGTTTATCAAGATGAGAACTAACTGGGGGAAAAAAAAAAAAAAAAAAAAAAAAAAAAAAAAAAAAAAAAAAAAAAAAAAAAAAAAAAAAAAAAAAAAGCTTAAGTTTAAATTGCATTATAGGTAAGGAGTTAAAAACATCATTGGTGTATTAAACAAAAAAATGGTTTTTTTCTTTGTTTATTGCTTTTCTTTTTTTTTTTTTTTTTTAAGAATAATGTTTAAAAAATGTAAAATATTAAAGGACTGGAGATAAAGAAGCACAAAAACTTCAAGGTGAAATTAGATACACTGAGTTAGAGAAAGTCAAAATAAGCCTGATTTCTAAAAAGTGAAATCCTAAGGGACTTAGGCCCCCAGATACTTACATTGCGTTTCAATTTGAGTTTGGGTTTTTTTTTTTTTTCTTTCCCTCTTAAGCCGACTAGATGTTTCTGAAAACATTGCTCTCGGTACATCTAATCCATAATTAGATTTTAAATTACTTGGTGTACTGGGAAGATCAGAAAAAAATTCAAATTTTCTCCACTCTGCAAGAATCTCTCTAGGACTGCTATTCAAAGAAAATGAACAGATATAGTACAGGGTACAGGGAGCTGCAGGGGGTTCAACTCTCCTCTTTTATGTCAAGAAGAATCAAGAATTTGACTCATGACCTGTTTACCCATTCCTCCTGAGAAGAAACCATGTTCATCTCACAGAGACAGAGCCTGAGCTTCCCATTTGCTAAGCTGTGCTGGCTTTCAAACTATGACAAAGCTGGTAGGGGCTTCTTGTGTTTCTGTCTTGTCTGTCTTTCCTAGTCAAACCACACAAATAACAGCCCTAATAGCAATTACACAAACACCAATGATCAGTTAATGCAGAATTTAACCTCCTTATAAAAAAACATGTCTTAGCTCCCCTACGGCTTTCTTATTATTTTGTCTTTTTACTAAATATTATGTGCAGGTATATTCTAGATTAGCCACTCGAGAAAGCCCCAGTTCTTTTAAATTCATCATCATCATTAACTATCATCATCCTCACCAGTGACAACCTCTACTAAACTGAAATTGAGGTGGTATAGAGAGTTATCTTCAGAATATATTCACAGAATATATTAGGTGCAAGAACCTAATATATCCCAGCACCTAAATTTTAACTGTACTTTTCTAAAAGGCCCATTAGAGAATTTCTAAATACACAAATTAAACATATACACCTTTCTCTTGTTAAAAGACAATGGGAAGTACCTGTCCCCTACATGCAATGACAACCCAATTACTTTGTCAGAGGTTTGCAAAGCCCCTGACTGACCATTCCCACCGTCCACAACAGTTTCCCAATAGAGGACTGAAACTTCCCCATGCCTTCAAACTTTCACGGGAAAATCTGAACTGGGCCCTGACCAACTTGGTCTAATAGAAAATGTTCCTGCTCATTGTAGGGGGTGTGGACTGGATGGTCTTCAAATGTCCCTCCAAGTCAAGCTATTCTATGATTCCATTATTCTATGATGCTATATTCCTCTTTCTCAGATGTAACACATTTCCCACTTTATCCAGGCTTGTAAAGCACTGGCATCCACATGCAGTTGTATGTTACTGAGGTCTAGTTGGCAAAGCAACCCAACTTTTCTGGCACACCTGGTTTATAGCCCACCTTAACTGAAATGATGGCTGACAGACATCACTTGTCAAAAGCTATACCTGGTGATATGCACAGGTTAAAACTTTCTGGTCTTCTTTGTGAAGGGGTCACAGAAGCCCTTTTATAGCCTTAAACCCTGGAAACAGAAGATGAATAGAAAGATTTTAAATTTGATATATCTTTCTTTTCTGGCACTGATATTACTACAGTATGTGTTTTTACATGTTCATATTTCTATAGATATGGCTTATAAAATGCAATTGGCTGTATATTTTCCCACTGTATTATATGACCTCACGTTCTATATTTCTACAACCTGAACGTCATGGTTTCTTTGTGTCTACTCTCTTTGATGTAAATATCAATATGCAGTTGCTGTTAAAATGCCATTTCTTTCCTGTTTAAACATAATCAATACAAAGAAAAATGAAGTAAGAAATTATATACTTCCCCACACAGAATGCTATCATTTTTGTCCAGAAGAACAGCTCCGATCATGTTATCTTAATTTCTGGGTGACACCTGGAACTGAATTTCAACCAGCTTTTTCTGTTAAGGGTGTCGATATTCTGCTTGCTCCAAAACACTCAAGTGCATATCAGTAAGGGCAAATAGAGACTTGAACTGAATGATGGAGAAAATGCTAGAGAAAAAAATAAAAGAAATATGATAAATCAGGCACATTCTGAATGCATTAAACACACTGCACATGCACACGTTAGCTCAGTGGCGCATGGTTGTGGCACAGGGATCGTAAGTCTTTTCTGATGAAGCTTCTGTATGTTCATAAATCCTTGACTAACTATACTGCAGTGAGTAGAGCTAATGGAGTAGGGAGGTAAATTCCCTTAAGTCAACCTAGTCAATCTGTACTTTCACTCAGATATAACTCTTCCACCTTAGTATTGCAATTTTACAGTGTAGCCTGCAACAGAAATGTTCTGGGGGTCATTATGTCCTGTCATGACTGGCCAAGGGATCCAAGATGGCTTTTCTTGATAAATTCCACAGGATGTTCTGTGCACAAGATTTGGTGCAAATCGCCACATGCAGAAAGGCAACTGAAAAAATCTTCTATTCAAGTCTTGAATGTTCTGTTGAACGCCCCTCAACTGACAAAAGGCCTGCAGAAGTTATGAGTTCCAGATGTAACTTAATAGTTTAGGAAATGTAGTTGCAATATTGAATCCTATCAAAAACTTTTCCACTGACCATGAGAATGCATTATTCAGGACAAGAACTTCCTTCTGTTGTTTCAGTAAAGGCAGTCTCCTTTATATCACCTTGATTTTTCTTCGTCTACACACCTACACATACCCACACACATTTTCCATTACGACTACAGAAAATTACAGCCCTGGCCCACTGCATCAAGGTGTTAATATTGTGAAGTACTTAGAAAAAGTGTTATTATATGTGAATGCTGAATTTTATTGATGAGAAGTCATCACAGGTAACTTTTATAATATCTAACTATTCCAGAGAGAGAAGCAAGGTAACAATCTTAACAGACCTATCTTTATATTGATATTATAGGTGTCCTTGAGATTTAGACACTAATAATTTTTCTGGATCCCAGGGAAGTTCAGTTTTAAATCCCTTGCATCACTTTCTCCCTGGAATGCTGGATTCACATCAGATCAGTTCTTAAAAGAAACATTGTTTTCTATTTAATGTTACAAACATCCCCCCCCCCCCCCCCCCCAAAAAAAAAAAAAAAAAAAAAAAAAAAAAAAAAGTTCTGTTAATAAGTTAATACATGAAACTCACAAGGCATGAATTAACCATGACAGGCTATTTTTTCACCGTGGTTCCCTTAATGAATGAAAGCTGGCAGGACCAAGGAGCTGGATTTAGTGCTGCATTTAGCACACATGCCTTAATGTCCTCATGTAAGTACACTGGACACAGCTCAGATGGCTAATTTGATCCTGACTCCTTGACTTGATTGACAATGCAGGAAGCCAGGGTCTGCCATACACAGATAATACACACTTTGAGCCATTAAGATAGCTTGAATTTGGACTTCAGAGAAGTCAGAGTGCTTAACTTAGTCATCTCTACTTAGCCAGTCTGAATACATTTCCTAATCTTTTCAAATCTCCATGTCCCTAAAGCAAAGTGGAACGATAACACCTTCTCTGACTGACAGGCTTAGCACAACCCCAAATATACTAAACTTGCTGAGTGTGCTGAGTGGTTGACAACTACAATAATCATTAGGACATTTAAAACTTCTAAAATAGCTATCCAGAATCCTATGGCAAAAACAGTCTCATCAAAATAGTTTCTTGTTTGACTGACATAGGTGATTATTTAATATTATATTCCTGGTATTTTCTTGTCATGAGATACTGTGAGCCTAGATAGATGTGAGATGAGGTGATGTCAGAGAGGGAGGAGGGAAAAAGGGGAAAAGGAAAGAAAAATGAGAAAAAGGAAGAAAAATGAAAAAAAGTGAGAAAGGGAAGAAAAAGAGGGAAAAAGAGGAGAGGAGAGGAGAGGAGAGGAGAGGAGAGGAGAGGAGAGGAGAGGAGAGGAGAGGAGAGGAGAGGAGAGGAGAGGAGAGGAGAGGAGAGGAGAGGAGAGGAGAGGAGAGGAGAGGAGAGGAGAGGAGAGGAGAGGAGAGGAGAGGAGAGGAGAGGAGAGGAGAGGAGAGGAGAGGAGAGGAGAGTCTGGCAGCAAGACTTCTCTCTCATCTTTTAGTGGCTTGTTTTCAGGCAGGGTTGTTGTTTTGTTGGGTTTTTTTCATTATTGGATACTGTTGTTGTTACTCACTTTTAATGCCCTCCATTGTATGCATTTGTCTATTACAGGCTCAGAAACAATGTGAGCTTTTTATATTTGCAGATGGAGCTTGCTGGCCAAGGGGTATTTTTATCATGAGTTTCCACATAAAGACAAGCAAAGATCTTTGCAAAGATAGGTGGATTCCATTTGGAGGAGTTGGAAAGGAGCAGCTCATGAAAGGCACTGGGAAATTCAACTCTCACCCATGCTGGGACATGGTGAACAAAGGAAATAGATTCCATTATGCAAGTAGCTATGGCTGTATTGTGGAAAACACTTCAAATAGATGTAAGGCATGGGATTAACTCAGAATGCACACATTTACATCTGAATTAGTCACACTAAACTCCTTTATGAAGAGAAATAAACAATTTTAGGATTCAATTCATCAGGTCTCTTCTGGATATTATATCTAAGATAAGACTTCACACTAAAATGACCTATTTTTATCACTTACTGCATCTTCTGAATTACTGCTACAGTATGGGAACTGGGGTGATTAGCTCAGACACAGACCTTTACACTGTAGAGATCCATAGCTAGTGAGATTAAATTTTCTTGAATAGTCAGAAAAGTATGGACACAGTAATGCAGAAATAAGAGAATAATAGGTGTAGGGTTTTTTGAAAATTAAAGCAAGGCAGTTTTTAGAATTCAGTGACCTGCTATATCCTGCCTATATCCTCTGAGATTCTGTTTATGCATTTGTACATGCATATTTTTTTTCTCATTGCAGGTGTTCTTTAAATTTCATGCCTTAGTATATATAGAATATATTTCTTTAGGGTGAGTTTGTGATGCCTGGGTTAGCTATATCAAACAAAATTGTTTTTGAATGTACATTTGATCTTTTTTCTTTGCATTTGTGCTTGTTTCCTTTGCATTTGTGCCTATATTGCTTTTAGGCTCTCCTGATAGCCCTAGAAGCAATTTATACAACTAAAATTATGAAACATTTGACCCCTTTGCTGAATTTAAATACCCTGAAAGATGGGAAACCCACAAAATATCCAGCTTCCTTCTTAGCTCAGCTACAAAAATCATCACGTGGGGCAAAAATAAATGCTTGTCAAAATTGTGAAGACAAATCCAAATGATATCTTGAGGTTTATTTGTGTTCCTGGGGAATCAAAACATCTAGAAGGTAAAGAAAGAAAAGAAATAATATTAAAAAGTACCTAAACATTAAACAACTTACAGGACAGAAACAATGTTCCTTTTATTTCCCAGCTCACAATAAATGGTGTTTAAGACTTTGTCACTTTTTGTTACACTTTAATCTAGTAATTAGTTTTTCCATGAATCAAATATGTTTAAGGAGATCAAACTGAAATAGCATTTAGCTTAATTCTGATGAGGCTGAAGTTATGCTTCATTTGACCAAGGGTGTTTAAGAGTTGAACAATAATGTGTAATATAGAAAGTCTTTAGCAGAAACCTTTTCCATTCCAACTAGTGCATAATATTGGTTTTGCAATCATTTAGTAATTATATAAGGAGGACATATTTATTACGAATTATTGATTTTATAATTACTGCTGCTGGTGTTCACATTATTGCACAATGAAAATCTTTTAATATACAATGTTCTTCACCCTCAGCTGGCAAGCAGATAGTGCAGTGCAATTTACTGAGTGGCCAAGAGTAGATTTTTATCGGCACTTTTTTTGCCAACTACCTAAGTAACATGCTTTCGGGGCGGGGGGGGGGGGGGGGGGTGGGGGTGGGGGTGGGAAAAGCTAACGGCACTTAAACCAAGAAAAATATCCAATCTCTCAAGGTCATTCCTGGAAGATGATTAGAGTCATCAACAAAGAAAAAGGGAGAGAGAGACAGAGAGAAATTTGTTTAATTGTTGAGTTATTGGACTGCTAATATCACCAAGGCAGGTGATAGCTTTAAATTTGCTATAAGCTAAATAGACATAAAAGGCTACTATCATACACTGGATAATGACACATGAAGATATATCTCTTATGAAATTGATTTTTCCATGTGTTCAAGCTGAGTGCTCAGTGCAGCTAACCTGCCTGTAGAACCGCAGGGAAAAAGTTATATTTGGAGCTAGTGTATAATTGTCAATATATTTTATATTCTTGAGCAAGGGATTTTTCTTCAAGACGTGTACAAAAGAGATTGTCTAAGTTCACCATTTGATTGGGTCTGCAGCTGCTCACTAATAGCTGTTGCTAAGAAACTGTCACCCCAAACAAAGAGGAGTTCTGCACCATCAGAAATCTTTGGAAATAGGGCTCTCTGTTACTGACATAAAAATTTAACATCCTGGTCACAGAGTTTAAACCTGGCTAGTTAAGAGAAGAGGATGGAAGTACTTCCACAACTTCCTTTCCACTTGCGAGGACTGAAACTTTGACTGGAATGGTGCAAGATAGAATCTCTATTTCCTACAGGTACAGACAACCACAAAAATTTACACTTAAACATGAATACGCAGATTTGACCATGGGCCCAATGTTGCATGTGAGTCTGAATTCTGTTCCTTGATCACTTTCCCTTCCATAAAATTGTTTTATTAGGGTATGGTTGTCATGGAATCTTCTTGTAAAAGATAAAACCGAAAAACAACAACAACTTAAAAAATATGGCCCACTGAGGTCAGTGTGTTCAATGAGTAAAACTCATGTTTCATTCCAACAGGTCACCCCAGATACATGGAAACGTGATATCCTGCTTAGTGTCTCAACATTTTTTTATTCACAAGTGCAGATATAGGAAGGAAGCAAAACATATTCAGTCTGGGAAAGACAGAGGGAAGTTTCTGTTTTGTGACCTGAAGTGGTCTGGCAAGGAGCAGACTTCTGATTTTACTACTATGTGAATATACATACAAGAAACACAAAAGTAGTAAAAAATTTGCATTCATTTCTTTACAGGCTTTTCACTCACATTAGGGGGTGGGAAATCTTGGGATTTCTCCATATTGGGAAATATTCTATTTTCCTTTCTTCAAAAAAAGTAAGAAACATGCAATAACATATTTCTACTGGCTCATAGCAAATAACACAAACACAGACATAATAGAAATAGAAATTATAAACTTTGCTTTTCTAAGTTGATATTTTATACAACATGACTGGTTCTTCTGAGCTCCATGAAGTATAAAGTAATGATTGCAAATGTAGTATTGCTGTCATTTATTTGGATTCAAAAATTTTAATTTCAATATTTGAAGCTCAGACTGGTACATTTCCATGTTGAGAACACGTTGTTCTTGTGCATTGTAGGTAATTGTAACTCTAGCTAAAATGGAAGAGCCAAGAGCATGTCAGGATATCTTTCTTTTCCAGAGAAAGATGGCATCAGCATGTGACATTTCACCTTGCTCCCAGTTGCCCTACTCTTCAGTTTCCAAAAAGAAGAAAGAAAGCTATGGAATTTCTAGCCAGGTTTAGGTAGGTAAGAAGCACTCTGGGATTGTTTTGCTTTTACTACATGAAAATAAAGTGGTATAGACAATTGCAGGAGTATATGCAATGTATCATAATGATTGTGATATGCTGGCAATGGCAAGTTTCACAACTGGGCATGCTTCATCACGAAAATGCCTGAGCGATGCAATGTAGGGATCAATCAATCTTGGCTTGGTGTTGAGACAAACTGTATGGTTTAATGAGTCTTTTCTGTCTCTTATGGTAAGAGGAGATCAATCAATGAACAAAATCAGATCAGTGATTTCAAAATTTTTTTTCAGTGTTTACACCCAGCAGTTTTAATCCTTGAAAAGTCTGTGAGTTATTAGGATGATAAAAACAAAGAATAGACCTGTTACCTTTTTTTTTTTTTTTTTTTTTTTTTTTTTTAACTAGATAAGTAGCAAGTCAGCAAACAAGACTCTCATTGTGAGAACCTCTACATAATTTTTTGAAATATGTAAAAAACTACAATCTAAATGACAATCTTAAAAGAATGATTAACTGGAAATTTAATACAAATTCTCGTAAAATATCCTCAATAAAACATTGAAGATAAGATTCAGTCTCTGAAGTCTCTTTCTCTGCTGCCTTTTCCTCTCTCCATTGATAATATAACATGCTGAAGGTGATAAATTTTCTTATATGCCCACAAGAAAACCTAAAGAGTGTTGAGTCTGTGTTGTGGATTTTCCTTGATATGTGGACACAACCATGAAAATTTATCTAGCTGTGCACTAACTTGGACATTTAAAAAAATTATTTTATCGGCACACATGTAAAAAAATTTTGCATCAAAACCTCATTAATTTCCTAGTTAATATTTCCTAGTTGAAGAGTATTACATAATTTCCAGAAAACATTAACCAGGACTAATATATAAATTATATAAAGGTAAATTGTAAAAGGAAATTCAGTCTCTGAATATTATTATTACACAAACTGAAGAGCACAAACTGAAGGGCACAAACATCTTTTTGGGTTTTGTGTCAAGTATAATATGTAAGAAACTTGGAGTTTTCTAGGGAAAATATTTTGGAAGTGACAAACAACTTGAAAACAACATTTCAAATTCAAAACAAGATTTCAATACTGTTTTGAATTTTTTGTAATCTACTCCTCTTACATGGTTCAGTCTAGGAGCCCCAGTAAGGGACAAATTCTTTGCTCTATCTGTACAAATAGAAAAAATAAAAATAATAATTTAAATAATAATAATAATAAGCCTTCAGAAATGTTTGATTTTTTGTAAAAGAGATCCCAGGATTTACAGGGAAATGAAAAGTGGACATTTGAGTTACTTTCAGGTCTTGCACTTCACTGTTTATTACAAAGCATTTTAATTAAATAAAGTGAAAACAGCCCTTCTTTCTTAAGGTGACCAGTCATGTCTCTCACTAAGTCCTTTGAGCCATTTTTTTTTTTTCTTGAAAATGTCAAGGAGTGCAATTATAACAACTAATGATGATGACTGTTGCTTCAAAGCCAAAGATGGTGAGTTTAATAGGTTCATAAGTCCATTCCTAGCTGTGGAAGTTGATTTGTGACATCCTGTCACAGACTTGTCAGGCATGTTGTTAGTGCTGGTGAAAAAAATATTTTATTTTATTTTTTTGTTAAAGGGGGAAAAAAGAAAGTAATTTAAGTGATAAAAACAATTTTAAATATTCTTCAACTTTTAAAAATGTGAGGGTTATTTATTAAAAAAGAAAAATTTAGGTGCAAATATATGTTATATAAACACAAAAATGTTTGTCTTAAGACAGATATATGTACTGGAATTTTTTTTTTTTTTTTTTTTTTTTTTTTTTTTTTTTTTTTTTTTTTTTTTTTTTTTTCCCCCCCCCGCAGAATGCAGGGGAACACAACTGAACTTCACCAGAAATATAAACTTATAGAAATTGACTTGAAATGCTGAGATTACTTCAAAATTTTTCTTCTGCTGGTTTGCTTCAGTGTTGTACTAAACGCAAACTGATCATACATCTATCCATCTGCAAAACAACTTATTTCACATATAAAAATGATACAATTTTTAATGTATCTCCCACTTTAACAAAGACTGTTGGATGTAATTGCATGAGTGATGCTGGCTGATACAACTATCATTGACCTGGAGGCATCAATGCCTTGCAAACTTCTCACCAGCTCAGCTGTTTAAGAGACAATATAATTAAAACCTCTCAGAACAACGACATCTAAGTGATTTTAAGTGAGTTTGGTTTTGGTTTGGTTCTTGGGGTGGTGTTGTTTTGTTTTGTTTTGGGGTTTTGTTTGTTTGTTTGCTTGTTTGTGTTTTTTGTTTGGTTGGTTGGTTTTGTTTTTGTTTTTTGGGTGGATTTTTTTGTTTGTTTGGGTTTTGTTTTTTTTTTTTTTATTTTCAGGACAGTTAAAGTAAGAATCTTCCTTTACTTAATCTTGTAAACTTCCTCTTCAGAAAACAAAGCTAACCTATTTAAAGGCTGATTCATCTCAACTGGTGGTTACAAGTCAGGAACAAGAGATGCCCTTGTTTCTCCATCAGTTACAGAGGAAGTGAACAAGACTGACAAGAAACGTCAAAATTCAATGGTAAATTTGAGGTGGAATATATCTATTTTTCCACAAGCATTTCTTAATTTGA